>QLTV01003390.1:1708786-1746215 GCA_003457575.1 Thermophis baileyi
TCCTGGCTCCCCTCCTCAGGCAGCCCGCGGGAGTTTCTTCTCCCTCCCGCTTCCCTCGAGTGCCGGAGGCGGGGGAGCGTCAGTGGACACAACGCCAAGGAACGCGACGGAGCTACAAGTCCCAGGTAGGACGTGCATCTCGCGGCCCAACATGTTCCACCTGCCAGAAATGAGTCTCTGTGAGACTCGTCCCGCCACCGCCGCTGCCTCGTGGAGCAGGACTCTGCAAGGCCTGTTGTGCCGTTGCATGCACCAACGGCAGAAGGACCCCAGCTGTGCCAGTATGATGAAGTTTGCGGCAGTCCTGCAGTTCGTGCATGCAACGGCACAACAAGCCTTACTGAGTCCTGCTCCACGAGGCGGTGGCGGCAGGGAGGGGAGGCGAGGCAGCGGCGATGGGACATGCAGACCCACGCTCGCCGCCTACTGCACCCCCAAAATAAAAAAGCCCCCCCCCGATAATAAGGCCGAGGCCATATTTGGGGGGTCAAAAAAATATAAGCCCCTGTCTTATTTTCGGGGAAACACGGTACTTTCAAACACAGGTTTTAAGTGATGGCTCTGAACAAAGAGTATCCATCATAATATGAGGGTTTTTTTTTTAAAAAAAATTTCTTACAATCCCTCACGTTCACGTTTAATATAGAGCAATACACTTACTGTTTTTCTTTTGATCAGAGATTTCTTAAGGCATGAAGAAAAAGAATGCATGGAGGGGAAATGAGCTATCCATGCCATCTGATAGCTTTCATTTCTGTCTCTTTGTATTAGATTGGAAAGAGAGAATATAACAGCGGTAATTGCCTGAGCACCTGCCACCCTGATTACATAGATCAAGGTTCCTCATTGGTTGAGATACTAACTTTATTCAGCCACTCTCACTTCAGACCTTCCCTATAAACATGAGAAAATTGGAGGTGGAGGAGGAGGGGAAGGGCCATACTTTGTGGTTCATTTGCTTCCCTTCCCTGATACCTAAAGAGACTTCTCTTAGATTCCAACAACAACAACAACAAAAAGTACAAACACCTAATGACAGTTTTAGTCATCAAATACATCATAGGAATTTAGAACACAAGGGTTGCCAACATCAAATGGAAAGAAAAGCTGCCTATTGTGCTTTGTATTTTTTTGAATTGTTGTTACATGTTGTAATTGATGTAGTCTCTGGGTATTGTTGGAAAAGTGTTGATTTGTCAGAAGTTAATTGCGCAGTGACTCCATCCTGACTTTTATGAAGAATTCAGTATTTTGTTCAATTTTAACAGCTCAGTATTTTCCTTTATTAGGAAAGGGGTTCATAGCAGAACCTTCGTGGGATGCATGAAGAACTTGGAAATATCCCGATCTACTTTTGACTTGCTTAAAAATTCATATGGTGTGAGAAAAGGCTGCATCCTAGAGGTAACACATACTAAACATACTAACAGTTCTGTTCACTAGATTTCACTGTTTGCTACTGAGTCACTTTATAATGACTAGATGTTGAGTGTTAAATAATCAAAAGCTCGGTTTTTATTTTTTTGATTTAGTGTGATGTATTGACCGATTGTTCCGTTCCCTTTGCCATCTAGCCTATACGCAGCGCTAATATCTTACATAATGGTTACATTGAGTTGCCACCCAAACCGCTTTTGGTGGAATCTGAACTTATGGCTACTTTTGCTACAAAGAACTCCAGTGGAATCATTCTTGTGGGGCTTAGCAAAGGTGAAGCAAAACGAAGACGCAGGCAAGTCCATCTTGTGAGTACCCAGTCACCTTTGATTTTATGCTTTTAGTTATTTCTGTAATGGATCTTGACTAATCTCTAAAAGCGAAGCAGGGTGTGATTGAGGTAATACTTGGGCTGAAGACCACCAAAAATGCCAGGGCTGCTGTCTAGATTGGAAAAAATCACAGACCATCTGGGAAGAAGGCAGTGTTGTGACCCAGCACGGCAAGCCCCCAGGAAAACGACACACACACACTGTTTGCAAAACAAATAAGACTTTACTACTAATAATGCAGCTTAGTAGTAAGTTTGCTAAAGTTTTTCCAACACAGTTCTTGTTGAGAATCAAAGAACACTTTGGCCAGGAGTCAAAATACAAAAATGCAAACAGGTCATTAAGTCCCGAGTTATCTTCACTTACTGGAGTTGGCCAAGAGCCCGGACTGGAGTAACTCCAACTAAGATATCCAAAGTTCTGACATCAGCCAGGAAAATAATTTCGTACACAGTTCTTGTTGAGAATCAAAGAACACTTTGGCCAGGAGTCAAAATACAAAAATGCAAACAGGTCATTAAGTCCCGAATTATCTTCACTTACTGGAGTTGGCCACGAGCCCGGACTGGAGTAATTCCAACTAAGATATCCAAAGGTCTGACATCAGCCAGGAAAATAAATGCGTTGTCTCCAGCGACGGTTTCAGCTTTTCTGAAACCTTAAATAGTCTTAGGGCGTGGCCCATCAGCCTGAAGGTTTACAGGTGAGGAGACCTCCTCCTGCAGAGCCACTCTTGCCTGCTAGGTGCCCTGCATGCCCTAGCATCAATCAGAGGCTCCTCCTCTCCACTGGAGTCACTCATCTCCTTCTGGGGAGGTGCAGAAGGCCCTGGTTGGTTATCGTCCTCTGGCACTGCGTCCTCCTCGGACTCAGGTGCCGGAGATACAGGATGATATTGCCACCCCATGGTCGGTTCTTGGTCTTCCGGATCCACGAGCAGCTGTGTGGGACTCGGGCAAGCCACAACAGGCAGTGGCAAGCCAGTTCTGCATTATTGCCAAGAAATTACAAGTCTGTGAAGTCACTAGACCTTGAGTTCAATTCAGAGGAAATACAGATGTTTATCGTCAGCTGTTAGATTAAAGGTTAGGGTGGCATAATAGAAATAAGGATGCTCACATACGTGAGTGTATCTGTTTGAATTCTGCAAATAAAATTGGGTTGGTCAGCACAATAAACATGTAAAGTTTGAGAACATTTTGAGACAATGAAGAGACTTTCCCTTTTCTGTTAAAAATGGATTGAGTGCAAGAGTGCACATCACTACGGCAAGCAGGTAGTCCTTGCCCTACAGCCATTTGTTCAGTGACCTTTTGAAGTTAGAACAGTCTCTACCGACTGGTTGAAGCACCCTGCAATCATGTGACTGCCACTTGCAACCTTCCCTGCCAACTTCCAGAAAGTCAATGGTGAAGCTAGCAGGGAAGGTCACAAATTTTAGTTTTATTTATTTATTTATTTATTTATTTAATTTATATAGCTGCCACCTCGCATATGTGATGCTGGGTGACTCATAAAGTTAAATGATATAAAATAAAATCCGTAAAAATAATGCTCCCTTTTTATGTCTATTAAATCACTTAAAGTCATCTTTTCTGCAGTCGAGTTTGGAGCGGTTTACATTAAGTTTGTATCTATTGTGTGCTCGTGTATTGTTGTGGTTGAAGCTGAAGTAGTCATTGACAGGTAGGCCATTGTGGCAGATAATTTTATGAACTACGCTTAGGTCGGATCAAAGACGGTGAAGTTCTAAGTTGTCTAAGCCCAAACTTTCAAGTCTGGTGGCATAAGGTATTCTGTTGCGAGCAGAGGAGTGGAGGACTCTTCTCGTGAAATATCTCTGGACTCGTTCGATTGTATTAATGTCTAATATGCAGTGCGGGTTCCAGACAGATGAGCTGTATTCAAGAATTGGTCTAGCAAAAGCTTTGTATGCCCTAGTTTGCAGTTCAATATCACCGGAGAAGAAGCTACGCAAGATTAGGTTAACAACTCTTAATGCCTTTTTGGCAATGCTGTTACAGTGAGCTCTGGCACTTAGATCATTTGAGATAAGTGCTCCAAGGTCCGTGACAGAGTGAGGGTCGTCTACAAGGTCGTATCCGCCCAACTTGTATTTTGTGTTCTGATTTTTTTTTTCCAATGTGTAAGACAGAGCATTTGTTGGTTGAGTCTCCCCCACCCATTCTTTCTCCCTGAGTCCCTCTCTGTCATACTGCACCATTCATTTGTGCACCCCTGCACATCATTCCCATTGCCCACCATTGTACACACCCTCCCTTTGCTGCCCTCCCTGACCTTGTACACCCTCTCTGACCTATGCTGCCCCCTTGTGCATCCTCCCCGACCTACAACCTTGTACAACCTCCCTGACCCTTGCCACATTTTCCTGACCCTTGCTGTATTGCGTCCTCTACTTTGGTTGTGGGAAACCGGCAGGAAGTTTCCTTGCCGAATGACAATGGGATTTGGATAACAACAGCAATTTGGGACTACAAGGATTGCAATTACTAAGCAATGCATTTGCATTTATCACCATATCGCTTAGCGAATTCTAGTTCCAATTGCTGTCATAAGTTGAGGCCTACCTGTACAGTTTTGTGTCAAACCCATTCTCCAAAAAATAAAATAAAATAAAATTCCAAGGCAGACAGAGGAAGAAAGAGAGATGTCCTTCCCCTCTCCCCTTTCCACATTTTAACATGCCTAGCAATAACGGAACTTGTTTTTGTTTGTTTTTTCCTATTCCTTGTAGCCCTTTTTCTCCATCATGCTAGTGAATGGCCACTTGGCTGTGCAGGTCCTTGCTGGTGACCGAGCAAGTGCAAAAAGGGTCCTGGTCAAGTCTACTAATGGAACTTACAGTGATGGAAAAGAACATTCTGTTATCCTCACTCGGAATAAGAGGTACAAGCTGAAGTACTAATTTAATTACCACTTATGCTACCTACTATTTTGTCTAAGGAACTAACATTATTTCAAAAAAATCATCACAGTTACGTTTTCCTGTTGTTCAGGGTAGTTCAGTTTTCTGTGTTAATTATATTTTGTGTCCAGCTACTGATTAAAATGTGTGTGATTATTCCCTTTATAATTTGTAGATGCTTTGACTTCCAAAGGGAATGTTACCAAATATTTGTAGAACATAGAAATATATAATTAACTTTAAGATGTCTACACTAAGAAGCCTTCAGGTCTTATGTATTTTTAAAAAAAGCCTACAAGAGAAATTAATTAGAAAGTCATTAGAAAGACTGGTGTCTCACAGTAGCAAGCCTCCAACACATGTCGGAGAACCAAATTTATGCTCTAGTTATTCAGGGTGGATTATAAAATTTACTTGATTTCTCTTCCTTGAAATTATTCTCTTGAAAAAATTGTTACTGACTTTTATTTCTCTCTCTTTTCTCCCCGCTTCTTTTGCTGCCCAGAATAATAAGTATACAAGTGGATGAAAGTAAACCTGAAGAAATTAGACTTGGACTCATGGCAGAAAGCAGACCAATTAATATATCAAAGCTCTTCATTGGTGGAATTCCTGCTGGAGAAAGCATTTCAGGATTAATGATGATGGATTCTTTCTATGGTTGTATAGCTAATGTGATATTTAACACAGAGTAAGTTAAAATTAGTTTCCATGCATGGGAAATTTCTTATTTAACCTTATACTGTAGTATATACAGTATGTCTATGGAGATTCTCAGTCATCCTGGTTGTCCCAAAGGTGCTTTTTCCAAAAGGCAATTGAATTTTCTTGGTTTTTTTCCTATGAAAACCCTTCACCTTCTCATCCAAGAAGCTTCTTTGGTTCTAAAGAATATATATTTTATATAAGTTATTTAATTAACTAATGGACAAAAAGTTACATTATTTTTTTTAAAAAAAATAACCTTTACTTCGGTTTTACTATACTATCTCCATTGTAGAGAAAGATTCCTTTATTGGAGGGCATCGTTTACTGTTTTTACTATGATATGACAGTTCTGCATTTTTTTATTCAGAATATCTTCTCTGCCAAATGTCAGAGAAGCTTAAACTAAAACCACTTAACGAAGAATCCAGAAACTCTGATGCAGTGTTTTATGTAGAAAAGCCAAGAACCCATTATTAAAGAATTCCAAATATTGCTGAGTATCAAGTGCCAGTCTATTTATAGTGAAACAGTGTTCGAATTCTTGTTTCCCTTTTTCCTGTCTAAAATGCAATTGGCTGGCCGGCCCCTTCTTTTAGGCAGAAGGTCTGATTTCCATGTCTTTTGCTTTATTAATGGACAGATTTGGTTTTAAATTGTTCTCCTTTGTCCATATATAGAACTGATTTTCACACCAAATATATCTGATTTTATTAGTTGTTCAGTGGGATAGGAAAGAATGTCATCTTAGCTGGATAATTTTTGGTCTACAGACATTGAGACTACTCTGTAACTATTGACTACAATAGAAGATGTCACTTATATGGAACATGATAGCAAGTAAGATCCATAGATATATAACATGGAAATCATGAAATTGCACAAGTGTTGGATTGGAGTAAACATGATAATTCTTTAGAATTTCACATCAAAGATATGTGAGAAAAGTAGTTGGCACTTGATAAATATTTTTGCGTTCTTAGTTTTCAGCTTATGCCTGAAAAATAATTCATGTTTCTTGCGATTTGTTTCTTCTTTCCTTCCCTTCCTTAAAAAAAAAAATACAGATTTCTGGATTTCACCACTGCAGTAAGGTATGAAGGTGTTGATATGGACAGCTGCTTTCTTTCAGAGAAATCTAAGCCTGCTATTCAACCAGTAGACTTTGAAATCCGATCTGAAACGCAGATGCTGCCAAGTTCTCTAAAGTCTTTTTCACAGACTAAGGAAGTATGTTATGATGGTTATATCTGTGCTTATGATCATAATTAAGCAAAATTAAGCTGGGAAGGATTTTTTTTTTCTATTTTCCAATTTCAATTTCATAATTCACCTCTTCACCATAGGTAAATCATAAAGCCACCACTTTGTTATGGGTTCTTTTAACTGTGCCCCAATGTGGTGGGTTCAAGACACAAGAAAGTTAACAACAACACAAGTGCCTAGACAACACACACAAGCACACATAGTACTCACATATTATTACTCACTATTCTCCACTTCTCATTCTTCTCCACTATTGCTCATGCTCCTTGTGAGTACTGCTAGGAAAAAAAATAGCTTTCTCGCTTCTTTCTACTACTTTAGGCTACTTTACTTCCCTACAAACAACACACAGCTTCCCCCCCCCCCCATTGTTTCACAATAAACCTTTTATAGGCAGCTTTGCTGTACTGCTACTGGTGAGAGAGCTTAAAGAGAAGGAAAGAAAACAGCACAGGTGCTGGCAATTTTCTGGGCAACCTGCTCTCTCACAGGGCAATTTATTAAATACATGAGAAAGTAATCCTATTAACCATATTGAATTAACTCGTTTACTTTTCATTAAATATACACATAAATAAAATCAATTTTATTTTATTTTTATTTGGTTTTTAGTCATATCTGAATGATGGATATTAGTGTGTGTTTTTGCAACTGTAGTACTGGATCAATAAGTATCATTTTATATAAATTTAGATATGTATAATTTCAATTATGTGTCATTGTAATCATAGATCAGAGGTTTTCAAACTTGGCAACTTTAAGACTTGTGGACTTCAACTCCACAAGTATAGCTGGCTGGAGAATTCTGGGAGTTGAAGTCCACAAGTCTTAAAGTTGCCAAGTTAGGGGACCCCTGTCATAGATGTAAAAATGATAGAAGCTGTACTTAGTTCTACTGCAGATTGTCTTGAATGTAGGTCTAGTTTTACTTTTAAACATGAGGATATTTCACAAATTCAGTTCTTTTGATCATCAAAATGAGGAAGTACCACAGTGCTGCTCTCTAACCTAGTATCCTACAAAAACATTGGAGCATAATTTCCTGATTTCCAATTAGCATGGCTTATTCCTGGAATTGAAGGAAGCAAGACAACTATTTTGGTGTAGTGTTTAAGGCACCAGGCTGTATACCAGGAGACTGTGAGTTCTAGTCCCGCTTTAGGTATGAAAGCTGACTGGGTGACTTAGGGCCAGTCCTTCTGTCTGTCTGTGAGTTCAACTCACCTCACAGGAAAGACATGAAAATGGCCCTTTTTCCTTAAAAAAAAAATTAAAGCTACCACAGTTTCCTGAGCAGATGAAAATCAGTCTTGTGTTGTCTTGGATTCTGATAATTTGAACATGAAATTTGTATGTAGTTTGGGGTGTCATCAATATTTAATAAAACAAGACAATGAGTATTGGATGGAGAATTAGTTCATTTACCTCAGTTATTCTGTTTACAGAAACTGTGTGCAGAAAGTGGAGAGCTGAAGTACATTT
Organism: Thermophis baileyi; assembly: GCA_003457575.1. NCBI lineage: Eukaryota > Metazoa > Chordata > Lepidosauria > Squamata > Dipsadidae > Thermophis > Thermophis baileyi. The sequence goes on from QLTV01003390.1 coordinate 1,716,935, forward strand.
CCAATGCCCATCAGTTTGGCGTTACCAGAAACAGTCATTTAATGCTACTTTTCAATCAGTCTACAGTAAGAAAAAAGTAGGTATATCTTAAATTATTGTACAGAATTGCTACATGTGACATAGAATATTATTCCAATGTGCAGCTAGAAAACATGAAGTTAAGGGATAACAATTTAGAGAATTACTTAGACAATATATGACACTGTTAAATTCCATTCGTTCCTGTATGATTATCTATAGCCACATAACTATCTATTTTTCATTCATTTTTTAAAATGCTTTTCCTGCTCCTTCATTCATATACAGTAGTAGGATAGTTTTCTGAATATTAAAGATTGGGGTTGTGCAGACCCTGAAAATAACCGAGATAGTTCCTTGTCAGTCATATGTAGAGTAGATGTTATATAAACTAGATAAAACTAGCATTAAACACTTCATTTAAAAACAGCCAAAAAAGTTCACTGATCTTTCTCATAGCTTTTTTAAAAAAGTTATTTCCCATTACAATAGACAAAATTTTTAAGTGCAAATTGGAATATTGTGAGTTTACTATAACTCCTTTTCCTTAGTTTCTACCTATATTATTTTCTTTCCAATGGATTTTTTCATGGGTAATAGCTTCCTAGAATTTCTGTATTCTACAATAATTAATTTGCCTACTATACTATCCTGTAACACTCAGAAAATGAAAGTATGTTTCATTTATGACTACTCCAGTTAATGTTAGGGGAATTTCCCATTAGAGGGAACTAGAAACCAGTGGAGAGTTGCCAGTATTATCTGCGATGCCACTCCAGGGGATCTGCTAAGCTTCCAGAATAGCATGGGTGATATTATTTAGAGTAGGAGGAAGAAGGATCACAGAATATTTGAGCCAAAGATCTTTGCAGGATCTACTTTCATTAAGATGGTGAAAGTGGTCTTGCATCATTATTCCATAAACTCTGCCCTTTTCGTATTTGTTTGCAGTGTAATAAGCCACACAATAAAGTGACAGGCAACAACACAGCACAGCTTTTATAAATTGGTTTATCTTGCTTTCTTGTGAATGCCTCTCTCTGAACATAGCAATAGCAATAGCACTTAGATTTATATACCAGTTCATAGTGCTTTACAGCCCTCTTTAAGCGTTTTAAAGAGTCAGCATATTGCCCCCAACAATCTAGGACCTCATTTTACCGACCTGGGAAGGAATGATGGAAGGCTGAGTCAAACTTGAGCTGGTGAGGATCGAACTGCTGGCAGTGAGATGAATTAGCCTACAATACTGCATTCTAACCACTGCACCACCACGGCTCCTCAACATGCTTGAATGACAACAACAATTTATTAAACTTGCATGCCACCTGACTCTCAACAACTCTGGGTAGCTCACAACAGTTCAGCCTAGAATATTTATTGAACTTAACATTATTTTCTGTCTTTAAAAAGAAAGCCGAGCCCTTTCTTCTGTCAGTTAGAGGGTTTTTACTGGATCTACTATACCGACTGCCATCAGGATGGGATTGTTGTGGCCCGCCAGCGACCCGTGCAGCTGGTTGCGGACTCCGACAGTGAAGAGGCTGTTGTGATGCATCAGTGGCCTGTGCAGCTGGTACCTGAGTTGGACAGTGAGGAGGTTGGTGGGGACTCGGTGCCAGAGGCAGAGATTCAGCCAGGGCCTTCAGTACCTCCAGAACCTCCCATCAGTGACGAGGAAGAAGAGGAGGAGCCTATTATTAATGCACGGGCACGTAGAGCTGCTAAGAGACAAGAATGCCAACTTCAGTAAGTTCGAGTGCCTGTTATCAGATAGCCTAATTCTTGGACTTCTTTGATTCTTTGTGCTTGGACTCTTGCCAACTGTTAAGACTTTAATTAACAGTTGGTGCACCGAAAGGACTTATTTATGATTTCAAGGACTTTAACAAACACGACTGCTAAGAGAGTATTAGTAGTTTAAAGACTATTAAACAAGGTTTGTTTGTACGTTGCTTGTGTTGTTTTTCTCGGTTCGGCAGCTGGGACAAAACATGGATCTACAGGATTTACACTTTTATCGTCGCCTCTACAGGCCCTTAGGGGTCTCTGGCAGAAAGAAATCAGTCATGGAATGCAGAGCCCTGCTTTCCTTCGGCTGTGTCGCCATGATGTCAACCCGGAAGAAAGACAGTATTTTCAATGGTCTTCACAGGATGCATTGAAATGTCCAAACTTTGATCAGTTCCATATCTTATTTTGTAGGTTTTCTGTCCAATTAAGAATCAGGACCCTTGCTTCTAGTGGTCTAATATACTACACAGCTCATCAGAAGCAAGTTGATTATGCAGCCCTTCAACTACAAGAAGGAAAACTTCGTTTTTCATTTGATCTTGGAAAAGGACAGTCAATAGTTTCTCATGGAGCAATGATCAGTGATGGAAAATGGCATACGGTACATTTCTTAAATTCTTATATTCAACTGCCCAGATACATCAATGTTTTGGTACATTTAACGCCTAAGGGGGAAAATTTGTATTAGGTACACAATAATTTTTGCATTTGACATATTTGGTTGATATATTTATAACCCTAAACAATTGTGAAACAAGAATAAAAATTTCTGCTGGTCACAGATAAATACATGGAATACTATTCTTAGTTGCATGTTTCTTAACTATGAATAACTGCTGACAAATAATGTATCTCACCTTACAGGTGCAAACAGATTATGCTAAGAGGAAAGGTGTAATCATAGTTGATGGGCAGGCAACTGAAGCTGTCGATGTTTCAGGTGACGGAAACACCTTGGATGTGGATGGGAAATTGTACTTGGGGGGTCTACCCTTAGGTTACCTCACAAAGAATGTTAGAAATGTAAGGACTTTACTTTCTTATTGATCCTTTGTGTGCTAGGTATGCAAACATATCATACTATATTCCATATCAATGTTCTGCTGATCCGAGGAAGTGCTGTGACTCCACCAGGATGTGAAGTTTTTGTAGGGTGGTGTGTTTTGTATATAGAACAGCTCACATCAGCTCTTGTGAAGATAATTTTGCATCTCCTCTGGTGGGCAACTGGTTACTTCCATTGATAGGACTTGTGCCATATTCAAGCTCCTTTTCTTTCCCTCCTGAATGTTGTCTTGCTCAATATAAGGGATTTCCCTATATACACCCTTTTGCAAACACAGCAAGGCACTGGAGAGAAGGGGCAGAAGATTGCTAGCCTCCCGATTCATTGCCCTCTGCCATTAGCCAAGTTGGGAGGATAGGAGTGAGTTCTGAACTATTCAGATGAGTCTCAATAGCTAGAATTAAGGGCAATTGTGTCAGTTCAAAATTAATTGGAAGAGTTGTGAAGTATAAATAGTGGTTGTTATTAGTTGTGTGGAAGTTTCATAGGAAGGATAGGAACTGCTGTTTACCATGAGCTGTCAAGTGATACCATACAGACTGATTGAAGAAATGAATTCCCTCCGTAATATATTTGAATTGACTCAGGGTAATGCTGATGATAGGTTCGTTTTCTTACATGCTATTTTGGTATTTTATACTTGCTTATCCACATTTGATCTGAAATATTCCAGTTCCTCTGTTTGCATTTTACTTCAAATAACAGGACTATTTTTTTTTTACTAAATTTGTTAAAAGATATCAAACATCTGAAACAGCATGTTCAGCTCCTCCAGTAATCATAATAAGCAGACTCATGGTCCTAGCCATAACAATAGCAGTATTAAATTGCACTCTACGGAAAGAAACTATTTTAAGCTGGAAAACAGATGGATTTCCCAACATTTTTTCAAAATAAAACAACTCTTGTAAGTTGGATTTTGATCTCCACAGCGGTAGTGGAAAAGAGCAGAATTAACCTTTTGCTGTGCTGTTTTTCTGTCCTAAATCCTCTCCTTCTTCCAAGTAGCTATTCAGATTTACGACAGAAAAAAGTGTTGTTTAGACTACATCTGTTCCAGATAGATGACAGCAAGACTCAGACTGACAGGGCAAGGTCAGGAGGAAAGCATAGAAAAATGGCTGGGTGGATGACCCCTGATCATAGATTTTCTGTATCCTATCTTATTTCCATCATAAAATGCAAAGGTGTACCTGCTTATTTGTTATAGTTCAGCTCTCTTCCCCCCCCCTAAATCTAAGATTTCCCATTCTGTTCCTTGTTTTTTAAAAAAATATTCCTGTGAAGTTATTTTTAATCTATAGCAGCATAAACATAAGCAAAAAAGAATATAAAGGAATATCCAGTCTGCCCTGGACCTTTGTATAAGGCAGTGGTGAAATCCAATTTTTTTTACTACCAGTTCTGTGGGCGTGGCTTGGTGGACTGCAAAATCTCCATTCCCACCCCACTCCAGGGGAAGGATACTGCAAAATCTCCATTCCCTCCCCACTCCAGGGGAAGGATACTGCAAAATCCCCATTCCCTCCCCACCCCCGGGGGAAGGATACTGCAAAATCTCCATTCCCACCCCACTCCAGGGGAANGGATACTGCAAAATCTCCATTCCCTCTCCACTCCAGGGGAAGGATACTGCAAAATCTCCATTCCCACCCCACTCCAGCGGAAGGATACTGCAAAATCCCCATTCCCTCCCCACTCCTGGGGTAAGGATATTGCAAAATCTCCATTCCCACCCTACTCTGGGGCCAGCCAGAGGTGGTATTGCCGGTTCTCCCAACTACTCAAAATTTCCGCTACCAGTTCTCCGAACTACTCAAAATTTCCACTACCAGTTCTCCAGAACCTGTCAGAACCTGCTGGATTTCACCCCTGGTATAAGGGATAGACTTTAATCCTTTGGTCCCTACCTCAGGGGTCCCGTCTCTGGGCTGCAGCCCACTACTAGCCCATGGCCTATTCAGAATTGGGCTGCACGAGTGGCTGGCTGGAGTGCGTGCACACATGCAGTTCAACTTGTGCAAGCAGTGGGCCGGCAGGCAATCACGCAATTTGAGCTGCGTGCACGTGCGCTGGCCTGCCGCTTGCACAGCCCAGTTCCCCTCTCCCCTCCCCCCAGCTGGGCCAGCAAGCTGCAATGGGACCTATGTGAAAACAAAAAGCTATACAAAATGATGTGTAAATTTACCACAAAGTTTGAGTGACTTTCTCTAATAGATGTCTGAATTTCTCAATGATTAATAATTATAAAGTAGCAAGGTTCTGAATGATATATATCTGTGGGTAATAACAGATGTCTGTATTATACAGATTTTCTATAGCAATGGTTCTTAATCTTGGAAACTTTAAGACAAGTATACTGGCTGGGGAATTCTAGGAGTTGAAGTGCACAAGTCTTGCTAAGATTCAGAAACACTGTTGTACAGGAGTAACTACACTACCAAATTGTCTTTGCAGATTACTCAAAGCATTCCTGCATGTATTAGTGAAGTAACCATTAATAGCAAGCAATTAGATAGCCTGGTCTCAATTTTTGCTGTGAATAAATGCTATGCTGCAATCCAGAAAGGAACTTACTTTGATGGAAGTGGTTTTGCTGCTCTTGGTAAGTAAAGTATTATTTTATTTCCCCCCCTCCTCCCCCAATATAAATGTAAAATGAAATATAGAAAATATCCAATAACATTAAATGTTTTCCTCTTGTTCTTCTATTTCCAATTCTGAGTTATTGTAGCTGCTGGTAGTGGGTAAGAATCATATAATTTTCCTTACTCAGAAATAGAATGGCTTCATTGAAGAACAAGGAAATCTCTGTATTGCAGACTTCTGTTTCCAATAAAGCCAACCCACTTGTCTAGTTCAAGGAGAGACTTAAATTGAGCACACATTCCCACCTAGATAGCTTGTTTTTTACAGTAACTTTCATGTATAAAAGATAAGTAGGAAATTCTTTAAAATGGAGGCCTATCACTTTCTGTAAACTGCTAACTGCAGTGTCATTTAGACAGTGCTTTAGTTTTGAAGTTGGTGGTTATGACTAGTGTAATTTTTTGCAGATGGTTCAAGAAGCTCTTATTTTTAGTGGGTTTGCTAATTTTATTTTTCATTATATTTATCCCTTATGTCTTTATTGTTGTTTTGGTCAAATGGTGATTTGATTGGTGATTCCTGGTCTGTTCACTTGGTCAGGATCCTTTCCCAGCAGAACTATTTGTGCAGGAAAAGGCAAGCATTGTCTTTGGAGCACAAACCAAGATATATTAGATTTATGGTTTCCATGCAACTTATGGACACCATGCAATATGGATGCCTTTAATTAATATGGATTGGACCTGCAATATAATATATTATTTTATTCTAAACTTTTTCTCAAAATTCTTTGGATCTACTGATAATGTCAGTTATAGACAACAATTCTCTAACTTCATTATTTCATTCTCTCTTTTGTAGTTAGAGAAGGCTATAAAGTCAGATCTGAAGTTAATATTACATTTGAATTCCGTACGAATGTTGTGAATGGAGTTCTTTTTGGAATCAGTAGTGCTAAAATAGATGCCATTGGGCTGGAGATTGTAAATGGAAAGGTAGGTTCTGAAATGGATATACTGCAATACATTTATCCTAATAAATCTTAAGTGGTACCTAAACTGATGGATCTCAATATATATAAGAAAGTCACACATGCAATTTTTGAGAGAAAAGCTGTGGTAATTATTAATATATAATAATGATTCTGGAATTAATATGTTTTCATAATCTCTGTGAAACATATCTGATTATCCTACAGCAATAGAATTTTTTATTCTGAAAACTAGCTTTAGATTATTAAGACAATTACAATTTGCTATTTATACATATTATACATAGGAAAACAGAAATGTTATACTAGAAGAAACAGTTCAATTGGTGGTGTGAGAGAGCTCTGAAATAAAATTATGAAATAGATGAAATGATAAAAAAAACCAATTTGAAAACAAATGCCTATGATTTTACAAATATATTTATTATCTTGGCTTGAGTGAAAAGTTCAGTGGTTAAAAGAAAAGAAATCGGGGTGGGGGGGAACCAAAGTGCTCCCAGACCAATATTAGGAATAGTTGTTTGAAAAAGACTTTGATGTTTATTTTTGCATGGACCATACTCCAAAAATAATCATCCCTACATACATCAAGATATCACTGTTCCCTATAGTATCAAAGGGAGCCTCCACATTTCCCCCCTTTTCAGAATCCCTTTATTATAAAAGTTGGTCCCAACTTTAGTTAACCATTTTAATCAATTGCTGGACAGCAGAATCTAACATTAAAGTTTTCAGGGAAGATACATAGTCAGTATATGTCTCTTAAACCTTGTCTAAACTTTACCATTGTACTTAGAAATGTACCTATCATAAGTTATCAAGGGGGGGGGGGTGGAGGAGGAGAAATGACTGTAATGTAAAACAAATCTTTCAATATTGAAATTGAAATAGGGTACATTGAATTAGTTGTTTCTTGGCAAAATGCAAAGCTAAGAAATTCATATTAAATGAACATTGATTTAATAATTACCCACTCATAGCAGTTTTGAAAATGTATTGGGTTAAAAGAACCATCTTCTATCTTTACTCCATTTGGCTGTTCAGTTGTGATTTATTTTGTTTTTGTAGATTTTATTCAATGTCAATAATGGAGCTGGCAGAATCACGGCTTCCTATGAACCAAAAGGAATGTCTAATCTGTGTGATGGACAGTGGCATAAAGTGGAGGCTAAGAAAAACAAGCATCATATTGGTCTAACAGTCGATGGAAATGTGGTTCAGACTGATAATCCACATGTTCATTCAACCTCTGCAGATACAAATAACCCCATTTATGTTGGAGGGTATCCTGGTATGTAATTTTACTCACATTCAAAGCAAAGCAGGAAAAAAATCTTGACTTAATCTTGACTTCTTGTATATTTTTCCAAGTAACTAATGTAAAAATAGTAAGCCACAGAAATTTAATTCTCTGAAACTTGAAGACTATTAAAACACCAGTGTCCCTTTACCTAAGTGTTCTGGTTGCAGTTTTGTTCCTTTTCTTACAGCTTTGTACCTCAGGCCCCCAGAGAATCTGTCTGAACACAATCCTGGGCTCAGACATCCATCTAGCCCTTAAGAACTATTTATTCATTGATTTAATAATAATATAATAATTACTCTTACGGTTACAGACCAGCACTTTTATTCATTCATTGATTTTATGATCAACAGGGTTCCCTTTATTGCATGAAGCTACCATATGCAAATTAGATTGATTGAAGGAATTATTGCATGCTCTAACTTGACAATTTATCTTCAATTATTGCTTTCAAGATGTACATTGTCTCATCCACACAGTTCACACAGTAAACATGTCTCCTGTGTTCTTTCATTTGTTTTCCAGCTGACATAAAACAAAATTGCCTGACCACTAAGAATTCCTTCCAAGGGTGTTTGAGAAACTTTATGCTGATTAAAGCCCAGCAAGCAGATTTCTTAGACTTCAGTGAAGCCTTTGACCTGCGTGGAGTTTTTCCACATTCCTGCCCTGCAGCCTGACTACTAAATGGGAGGAAAAATGTTCCATTTTAAGAGGCTTTGTCTATCAACTCTTAATGAAAAAGAAATGCTTTTAATGATAATACTGATTTAAGCGATTTCCCTCTTACTTTCCAGCTCAAGAAAAATATTTTAGCTAGAACATCTACACATTTTTTAAAATAATAAAAAAAAATTAACTACATTTGCTGAATCTGTTTTTTATGGTGAAAGCTTTTTAAAATCAGTATTTACAATAAATCTTTTGTTAATTATTTAACCTTTATTACTTTGGCGTATATGGGTCAATTTATAGTAAATACGTAATATAAGGCCCTACTCAACAAACATATTCTTTCATGTCGTGTGTGGATTTTAAGTATGAAAAGTAATTCAGCATACATTTAGAGATGAATTAGTAGAAAGCTCATTTTCAACAAATTTTGCTCATAACTTTCTTTTATCCCTAATTACTGCTAAAATTGCTGCAGTTAAAATAGAAGCTGAAGGCTAACCTCAGACACATTTTCTCTAACACATGTAGCAAAACACAGGTAACTCCTGATGAAATCTTTATTGATGCTACCACTGATATTTAGCATTGGGGAAGAAATTAATGAGTGGTATAAATTGGAACAGTTATATAAAAGTGTTGGCAAGTTTTCCTAATTTTGTTATCAGCCCAGAATTACAAAAATGTAACAAAATTGTATACATAACAAACTACATTAATATATTTAATATATTAATGATTTTTATATGAATGTTTTAAAAACTTGTAAATAGATGCAATAAAGACTATGTCGACTGTCCATCCTTGGTTCTGGGGGGGGGGAAATTGTCCCCCTCAGAACGGGCTCGCAATTTGGGTGTCCTCCTAGACTCACAGCTAAAATTAGAGCAACACTTGGCAGCTGTAGCTAGGGGGACCTTTGCACAGGTTCGCCTGGTGCACCAATTGCGACCCTACTTGGATCAAGAGGCTCTCCTCACAGTTACTCATGCCCTGGTCACCTCACGGTTAGATTATTGCAATGTGCTCTACATGGGGCTACCCTTGAAGAGTGTTCGGAGACTACAGTTGGTCCAGAATGCGGCTGCGCGAGCTGTCATGGGTGCACCTAGGTACACCCATATTACACCAATTCTCCGCGAGCTGCACTGACTCCCTATTGGTCTCTGGGCACAATTCAAGGTGTTGGTTATTACCTTTAAAGCCCTATATGGCTCAGGGCCAGGTTATCTTCGAGACCGCCTCCTACCACATAGCTCCCAGTGACCGGTAAGTTCCCACAGGGTTGGGCTCCTCCAGGTCCCGTCAGCTAAACAGTGCCGGCTGGTGGGCCCGCGGGGGAGGGCCTTCTCTGTGGCTGCCCCGGCCCTCTGGAACCAGTTACCTCCTGAGATCTAGACTTACCCACACACTGTTGGCCTTCCGGAAAGCGTTGAAGACCTGGCTGTTCCGGCAGGCTTGGAGCCGTTGATTTCCCTTTTGCAATTTGGCGAGATCCGGCCAGGAAAAGGTGTGTATGGGTTTTTAATTGTTTTTAAATGTTTTTATTATGTAAGCTTTCTATATTTTATTATGTTTTTTATATTTGCTGTAAGCCGCCCAGAGTCCTTTGGGAGTTGGGCGGCATAGAAATGCAAATAAATAATAAAATAAATAAATAAATAAAATAATAATAATAATAATAATTGAATGGAATTAACTTTGGGTTTAAAGGGGTGGGGGGAAATCCTGAACCAAATCAAACATACCAGATTCATTTTTTTTTCATAGTCTTAATTTGCATACAAAATGATTCAGATGAAATTTGAAAGTTTAAAGACTGGATGCAGAACATACGTTTTGTGGGCTATTAAATAATGCTTATTTTCTACGAAGACTGCAAAATGTTCCGAAATTGGGAGGAAAAAGCTTGAGTTTTGTTCTCATTTTGGGGCAAAATGCAGACATTTTGTTTCATGTTCTTTTTTTACTGCTTGGGCCTTAATGTTATGTTTCTCCAGAGTTGCAGTGTTGGAGAATGCTTTAAGCAAAAAGGGATTCATATTTTTAGAACTGTTTTAGAACAAGAAAGGGAATGTGGACTGCCCAATCAATCTACTTATTATGGTTTTAATTGTTTGCATGCTTAACTCTGGGCTCGGACACTAAGGGAAACCAGGCCCGGCTAATGTTTCAACCACAGACCACCAGGATCCCAAGACCATAAACTAGATTAAAAACATATCCAAGACAAAGAGACACAGGCTATTTTGATATTGTTGCTAAGGAAACAATGTATGTGATTTAACTTTTGAGAAAGTTTGTGTCTTGCATGTATGTATGCCCATGTATGTTCTCTGCACTGTGCCTTCCTTTTTTAGACAGATGGCTATGTGCAAAAGTGTGCTTGGATTGTTTGTCAACTGCTGTTTTGTTTGCAGGCAGGATGATAAAAGCAAAATGTGTGCACTCCACATGTGCATTTGGAAAAAGCCTCAAGGTCATGTACAGAGGACTAGGGGTTTTTTTTGCAGTTAATTTATTTGTGGTCCGGGTTAATTTTTTAAAATCTTCTTTAAATCATCCTATTTACTCTCCCCCCCCCCCACAAGATTGTCTTAATAGGCACACAGCACAAATCCTAACTGCACCTAATTTTGTGGTGGTTCATTGTTTAAATCAGCTCTTCTCTAAGGCATAACACACACAAAATGCTGAAGTTTTGTTTCATTGGAACATAAAATGCTTGAATCGTGCTAGTAACTGTTCTCTGAGCAGATCTAACTTGTTCCAAATACAAAACATTTGTTTACTGTTTGTGTGACTGCTCTCTATATTGTATGGTAGGCATTAACACTGGGGTTCCACTAATTCTCTATTCTTCTAGATAAGATTTTGCAGATCAGTTTGAAATACTTAACCTCATAAAATGGCCTGAACTATTGTATTGATAAGCATGGGGCACAGTAGATATTAAATGTTGCTCTGCAGTCATCTAAAGAAAAAGGTATCACATAAGGGAGAAGACTAAACAATAATTACTCTTTGGCATGTATGTTTTTTATGTATGAAGAGCAACTTATCAAATCAGAGTACAGTCCTATTTCTGGCACAAATATAAGGAACAAATAGTATTACCTATATGATTGACCCAGTTGCTTAAGAATAAGTGGGGTTTATAACAGTTTACTGAATGATGTGTTTATATATCACTTTATTTTAATAGATTAATGGAGTGTATCATTAATAAATTCACTTTTAGACTATATTTTAATGCAGGATTCAATCAAATATATTAGTGGTTCAATTAATAGTGGTTCGTGTTTAACATGGATTAAATACATATAGGTTAATTCTTTCTAAAACCTTTGCATTCAGTGACAATGTCTGCATTCTAACTATGAAAAATAGGCAATGGAAACAAGCATTAAATTACTTGACTCAACAGAGTACTGTTACTAGAGAAGTGTTTTAAAGACTTCAAAGAGGATACATTTTTTACATTCACTTCAAATTGCTTTGAGTAGAACAACAATAAAACTGAACACCTCTGTGTTTTTTCACATAGTACATTTAGATTTTATTCTGCATATTCAGCATTGGCTAACTTCCAGATTTAGCCTTGAAAAGACACAAGAACCTCTGGGGTGAATGATTAGTCTTTAACTATGATGGTAGTTTCAGCAATTTAGAAGGCTGTCCTGGAAGAGAGCAAACATCCAGAACATTAAGGACAATATTGATCTAAATGAAACTTTTGAAAGCAACTAGAAAATTTGGCCTATTTAATACCTTCAGACTGACATTCACTGTGTATGTCTGCTGGTATTATACTGCACTTTGTTAGCCAAGCCAATGGTCAGACTAAAAGGGTGACAGTTTTCCATATGCTTCCCTTGATACTGAAACCCAATTACAAAAGGCTATTGTAAGGAATATTTTATCTGTAGGATATAAAAGATGGAGGCAGAAAAGAGGAAAAACCGAAGAAATAAGTTTCTTTGCATAGAATGTCTCCCTTATGTATTTGATAAAACATGGAATGTTAAAACTGAGTAGGAAATGATATTTGGTAGATGTCTGTCTTTCAAAGAATAATACAATAAAACTTAATTCTCCAGATCATTTTTAAAAACATGTAGTCCTTGACATATGACCATTTGTTCAGCGAACATTCAAAGTTACAACAGCACTGAATGAATGGTAGTTATTACTAGTCTTCAGACTTCTGGCCATCCCAGCATCCCTGTGGTCACATCATCGCTAACTGGGTGCTAGGCAACCTGTTCATACGATTGGTTGCCAAGCACGCTGAGATCATCTAATTACTATTTGCAAGCTTCCATGCTAGCTTCTACAGAAAGTCAAAGTGGAAGCCAGCAGAGAAGGTTGCAAGTTGGGTATGTCTCCCCATCCTCCCCTAACCTGTACTCATGCCATGCTAACCACTTGTGTACCCTCATTCACCCTGCCTGTGCTGCACCTCTTGCACAACCCCTGTACTCTTCCCAACCCATAGCTCTCATGCACCAATCTCCCAACTTGGAAGGAAAGCTTGGAAAGTGAGGTGCCGGTCTGTTTTGCCGTGATCAAGAATCATGGCTGCTGAATGATTGACAAGATCATCTGAGATCATGTGATGCCACAAAGTGTGTCAATTGACTGGGAGGGGAGATGAGTGAGTCATATTGTGTCATGCAGACAAGTTTTTAAAGTTCCATTTGTTTTAAGGCAAACATGTTTTAAGCACCTTCTCAATTTTCCAGTTGAAACCATTGGGCCTAAAAACACTAAAATTTAATAGGAGCATGCAAATGATATACAATTCCTTTGGTAAGAGTTGATATAATAAAGGAACAATGCAAGAATACATAAACTACACCATAACACCATTGACCTGGGCCTCATTTTGAATTCTGATTTAATGGACAAAATAGACCAGCTCCAAGTTTTATCTGAATTTCAAGCAGCAATGGTCTTTGCCTAAAACAATGAAGTAAATCTGTTCTTTGGCAAATTTGGCAAAAAGGTTTCCTGCTTCCCTTCAAAATGGGTATTTACAATTTTATCAGTAAAATATTTTTACTGATAATTATTTTATTTTTATTTATTCCTTTTCTTGCCACTCATCTTTCTGTCATGCTACTTTCTTATGTTTTCTCATACGTGAACATGCACAACACTTAAAGGACACTCAGCTTTAATAGGCATTGATTTAATCAAGAGTTATATTTTATGTAAACTTCAAAAAGAAATCATTTTCCATAATATATTTCAAACATCAAGCAAAAGAAATAATAAGAAAATAGGTTTTGGACAAGGAAGACAAATAACTCTCTGAACTGGTACTTGCAAAACGACTACAGGTAGTCCTCAACTTACAGCCACAATTGAGGTCAAAATTTCTGTTTCTAAGTGAGCCAGTTAAGTGAATTTTGTCCCGTTTCCAACTTTTCTTGTCACAGTTAAGTGAATCACTACAGTTAAGTTAGTAACACAGTTGTTAAGTGAATCTGGCTTCCGCATTGACTTGCTTGTCAGAAGGTCGCAAAACGTGATCACATGACCCCAAGACATTGCAGCTGTCATAAATATGAGTCAGTTGCCAAGAGTTCTGAATTCTGATCACATAATCATGGGGATACAGCAATGGCTGTAAGTGTGAAAAACAGTCTTAAGTCATTTTTTTCAGTGCCATTGTAACTTAAAATGGTCACTAAACGAACTTTTGCAAATCGGGGACTACCTGGATGAATATGGTGTGGATATTAAATTTTAAAAACATTTTGTGAAGTATCTAACTACATTTACATTTTTTTTCTGTACGTGGGGGGGGGAGTTTCAATGTGGTATGTAGGTTTATCATTGGTATACCATACAAAATATTTATACTGTATATGAAATTGTGTTAGCTGTACAATAATGGGAAAAGTCAGAAAAAATGATAATTTGCAATTCTATATACTATTTATATTCATATACAATACACTAAATATACTTTACACAGTAGTTTTCCTTCTCACTGGTAGCTAGCAATAGGAACTGAGTCACAGATGTAATAATATTTCACAATAAAAAATTGTTCTTGAACAGGAAAAAGTTATCATAGCATTCTGGCCATCTGCCCTTATTTTCTGTTTTTAAAAATGCTATCCCTTTTATATTGAGAACCTTACTATTAAAATGTGATTCTTGGTCTTGGGATGCCACTGTACAACTCCCTTCTCAGGGGCATTGGGGGGAAAAAACAAGTTTCTTTTCTGTTAATGTACATTTCAAATTGTATTCTTTAACCGTATCAACTGTACCAATAAAACCAGTAAAAATGTATTCACTAAAAATAAATTATTATTATTATTATAACAAACTATTACTTGAAGTTCTCTCAGGTTCTATAATACTTGAGGATAAAAGGCTTAGTTTATGTTTAAAAGATACAGAGTACACCTGCTTTGGCTTCATTATGGCTCCTGATGGGAAGACATTTGCACTGTTCTTTTCAGATTGACCCAGACACTGCCAATATGTCTTTAAAATATTGAACTTCTTTTTTCTTTAATTACCCACTCTGCTTGAGGATTGGCACGGTACACATCCAGCATGTACGCATCTGGATCCAAACAGTGCTCCCCTGAAAGAAATATCAGCTGTTAAAAAAATTAACCTTTAAAAAATTCCTTACATTTAGGAGCACGCAAAGCGTTTAGGACCAGTGAAGTATCCCTTCTTGAAGTATTAAAGCAGCCACCCCTTTTTGGAGAACTCATGTAATGCTTGGCCTTGGTGTTCAAAGTAGGATGTCTTGAGAATCTTAGGCTTTGAGAAATATATATGACAATTCTATACACTGACTGTATAAAAGTTAGTGTGTAAACAGAAAATGATGCAGTTGCCAACAGAGAGGACAGATTACCTGACCTTCTATCTTAAGACTGAGCAGCTAGCTGGCACACTGCCTTTCATGTTGAAGAATAGTTTAATTCTAAACTAAAAAAAAAACAACCAATTATGGTGAGTGGTTTTTTTTCAGATTACATCATGTCCTAAGATCACTTAGTAAATCCATTTACTTCCTCTGAGATGCTCTAATTTACAGTATTGAAATAAGCACTTGGTACATGGCACTTATGCAGGAAACAATTAAGACTTGCAGAACATCCACCTTAGTGGGGGTCCTATATTCATATCTTGCTTTATAAAGATAAATGGATTAGGTACTAAAAGGAGTTTGAGCAATACTGTGTAGCCCTATCATACTTGCTGTGCATTCTACTTGGCTGGACCTACAAAGGTAGCATCAAAGACATAGTTGCTATTACTGAGATTTAAATAAGGACTTACCTATATTTCCTCCAATTTCATATAAACTTTGGATTGGCATTTTCAATTCTTCTGATGATCCAGATCTAAGAATAGAAAAATAAAGCATTCTAGTAGCAAAGAGGTAGGTTTCTGATTAACTTTGGAATTAAACCTCTCACTATGTTGTCTGGGGCTAATGTTCACTGGATCCTAAAAGCGTCTGGAAAGAATTGCATCTGTTATTTTTGTACAGAACCATTTAAATGAATTAACTATTTTGCAATTGTAGTGCTTCTATATAAAATGGAATTGCTGCTACAAATTTAACTTGAAGTCTTCTGTGAAGAATCAACAGTATACTGTACCTAGTTTCATCCTATTTATTTCATAATCTGATTGATTTATAGACCTCCCAACTCCATCATGATTCTGGATAGCTACATTTTACAATTAGAATGAAATTCTGTGCTAATTTCTGTCAAGCATTTCTGGTGGAGTGAATGTAACATTATGCAAATTCTAGCTGTACATTTTTCTTCAAGATTCACTACATTAAATTAGATTCTTAGTAAATAAATGCAATTGTTTGGCACATATATTGGAAATATGCATCTTTCTCTTTAATTACAAATTACAAAGAACTGTAGGACATACTGGAAATCTTCCTACACTGGTAGAGGAGATACCCACCTTCATAGACTTTGCATCAAAAGAAAGCTCAACTTTCAGCACTCTTCTGCCAATGGAACACTAGCGGGTACAGTGATTTATGGACCCAAATCCCTGCTAATATAGGCTTGAATGGAGGGAAATTATGCTAGCTTTGGAACTTGTAAACCTATCCAGCTCTCATGAAAAGTGGGAAGCAATGGTCAGTGGGAAAGAAAAAGTGAAATTGTAAAGCCATAAAAAAAAACTATGAAAATTGTCTACCTGCTGTCTTGTCTGTGAACACCTAATGGGACTTTGCATGTGGCATTTTAAGAACCATGGGTTTTCTCTTAATTGCTCTGCCTGTTGAGAGGAAATGCTGTTCAGAGGGCCATCACACAGCTAGTTTTCTTAGCTGAGCCAGAGAAACTATAATTAAAACCAGCTTGTTGTAATTTTTAGATTCATTCATTTTAATATGAGCAGTTTGTAGGGGGGAAAAACACTGGTGAATGGATCTCATTTGTGTAACACTTGGCTTCAGCTGATATTAGAGCAATTCATTTTTTGTTTCCCTTTTGTTTCTTGGCTCGGAGCTCAGTTCCTAAAGTTAGTAAACTTGGAAATTATGACATGAACAAGTGAATGAAGCAGTAGATTAATGCTCTGGCAGAGCAATCACATGGATGCTTTCCATTAATAATGACCCATCTTAGCCTTGCATACTGACTAGAGTCAAATACAAGTTCAAACTTTCTTTACTTCTTAAACCAGGTAAAGTCTACTTGAACAATGAAACTTGAATCTGGGCTATTTGCCCATTGTTCTGCTTCTACTTGCCTGTTTTCACAATAGAATCGTGCCACAATATCTTTGGCTTTTGTTTGATTATTTGGTTGAATTGCCATAGAAACTTTTGAATGCAGTGGAGCATGGACTCTTATCACACCTTCAGGTATATCAGACTACAAAAAAAGGAACAAACAATAATTTAGCAAAACCACTACAGTATTTAATATATATTACAGTATGATTGTAAACCACTATGCTACACTGAATTGCATTTTCATGCCTCCTTTTCCTTATGGCAACTTTCTCTCCTGTACAAAGACAATCCTGGTCTGGATACTTTCAGAAAAGACCAACTCTGACAAAAGGCTGCAAAGGAAGAGGTAAAACAGCAAAGGCAGAGCATTTTCACTTCAGAGCGTTTTCACACAGCATTTTCACACTTCCAGGGTTCTACGGGGACAGCTACTGTACATCTTAAAAACATATATGAGATTTTGTTGGGATGCAGAGGACACAAATGGGTGGGGAAAAAAATCTCCCCTCTGTCTCTGAATCACTGCCACTATTGCTAAATTTCTTACCATTCAAAGATTACCTACAAGAATGGTTGAGATGTAAATTAAAAGATAGGTTTTTTTCAAAAAAAAAAGTCACAAAAAGCGTAAAAATGCACTCTCAATAAACCCTAACCTGAAATCAACTTTGCCAAATAATTATGTATCAGTCTGCAAAACTCCCCCCCCCGGCTGTATTTCTGTAGTGTCACATAAAAAAGGAAGGTGAAAGGATTCTGAAACTAAGCTAAAGAAAAGATTGAAAAGAAGTCTAAATCGAGGAAAGTGGTCCAAGTGAATGTAAGCCTAGGAGTGGGATCTAAGACAACTCAGCACGGCCAGCTGGGGACGGCCCCCTCGCCATGGCCAAGTCCCCTCTGCCAACTCACTGCCACCAGGTCATTGCAGGACAACTCAACATGGGCAATTTGCTGCGGGGACAACTTGCTGCTGGCGCCCAGATGGAGAGCCAGAGGAGTGGCCAGGCAGGCAAGTGAGTGAGCGGGTGGACAGAATTCACAGCTGTGGCAGCAGTGAGGGAGGATGGGAACTTTCAAACCCAGAGAATTGTCCCCACAGCGATTTGCCCATGTTGAGTTGTCTTGCAATGATCTGGCGGCAGTGAGTTTGCAGAAGGGACTTTGCAGTGGCGAGGAGGCTGTCCCCAGCTGGCCGGACTGAGTTGTCCCATTTTGTCTAGGAGGACCATAGCATATGTACTTTTTGCTTGCATGTGGGCTTTTGAATCATCCTTCTGTGTTTGCAACTGTAGGAAAAATCAAGAGACCTAATCAAGAAAATTTCAGGATTTGTACTATAGCTATTATATTACAGTGTTATTGCAATCTCTTATACTGAAGCAAGGGCATAACAACACAGTAAATTATAATAAATACAAGGGAGAATTGGTTTATATAACTATAAGGGTATCATTCAGAGTTTAGGGACATTCTTTGAAATGCAACAGCTTTACATGCAACAGCTTTACATACAAGATGTCCAAGACTCTGCTTTAATTTGGGATCTCAATAGATGTGCATATGCTTGAACTATCTTTGACCAACTATCTTTGTTATTATATATGTAACTTTGAGACTGTTGCTCTTGCTCATCTGGATGTAAGAGATTAGTGACCACAAGTTAATAACTAACTTTAGAAAATAATTGCTGGATCTTTTCTAATTGTATATTGACCAAATGGTATATTGACCATTTACACAGTGTGCTAAAACCATATGTAAACAGCACAGCACAGATTCACTGTGAACAGTTTGAGTATTCCTGAATAAGCTAGGAAGTCCCCTGTCCCCCAAAGCATTATCACTCTACTCATATAATGTAATGGCATATAAAATAAATTATCCACTTAATGAGAATTTCAATTGTAATTTGATGGCACAAAAAGGCAGTAATTTTATTACTGAAGTTAATACTAAAGTAAATTGCTGGTTGAAATGGTAGTTGCAAACACAATTTGGCCTTATACTAGGTGCCTACAGATGTCCAATTCTTTTTTGAAAAGTATCAGATTAAAATAATTCAATTTGTAATGCTTGCTTCCAGTCCTTAACACAATTAGTGCCACTGAAAGAAAAGAACAACTATTTAACAGTTTATTTCCTCTTTCTGGGGATGCATAATTTAGAACTTCTGAAAACTAACATTTATGCTAAATTCACAAATGTTTAGCTTACTGATCCAAGCACTATCAGTTTCATCTCCTATGATGGATGGAAGTATCTTCTGTCAATCGGCACACCAGATTTAAAGCCTTGCTGTAAATTTGGTCATAATTTCTAGATTTATCATTTATGAAATGTTCATTCATAAACAGGGAGAATCCATCCACTGGAGCTGTCTAAATAGTGCATAGCAAATAGCTATTTCATTTATAGCAAAATACTATACCTGCCTCCTGAAAAATAAACTCCAATAACAAATGTAATTCTAAAGTACAGAGGCATTGCTTAAAAAAAGAAAAAAGCAAACCCCTTAAAAGGCAACCACTGGACTAACTGCTCTTCATTGAGCTGTCTTTAGTTAAGTTTTATTCTTTAAGTAAAATGAATATAGATAGTATTAGCACTTCTAAATAAATAACTGTATGTGCAAATATAAAAATTTGGCACCTAGGCAATTGTAACCCATAGCACTTAGATTCATTCTACAAAGACTAGTTAAGCTCCTCTGGATCCCATTACATTATTTCATTTATTTTATTTGGAACCCTATTTGGAATCTATGCTGGTTTGTTTAAGAAATTTTATTTTCTTAATAAAATAACAACCTCTGTTCTTTCTGGTCTCTCCCGGTCCATAGTTTTCCTTCTCAATAGTTTTCTTACACCCTTGTCAAACATGAGCTGCTTTTTCATATTGTTCATTGCAGCCTCATTCATCTTTCTCACTTGAGTAATCAGAAATGTTGGGACCTACATAAAAAAATAAAAGGAAGATAAGTTTACATGACAAATAGTTTTCTGAGTGTCATCAGAATAATAAAGGCAAAGAGTTACCCTGAGGTAAGATGGATGGCCAATGAATGAATGAATGAATGAATAACTGAATAAACAAATAAATAAATATCCTAAATTATTGTATCTCCATCGGTATTTTTTCTGAAGGTTAATGTACTTTGTCATTCATTGATTCAGGTTTTTGAATTCTTTCCTCAACCCCAAATTCTAGTCTTGTTCCAGACAGAAATCACCATATATTTTATTAAAGATAGGGGGGGGGAAGCTTGGAATACAGTTCTCTTTTTTCTTCAAGTAAATTCTTTTCTTTATAAATAATTCTTCCATATAAATAGTCCATATGTTATTTGTGTTTTGCAATTAATATGTTAGTATTATAACGCTTCTAAAAATACTGAATATGGACAAGCACTTTTATAAAAGAAAACTTTTATGAACTTTGTGCTGAAAATAGCAAAAAGTGAAATGGTAAAATGGTCCCACCTTGGGCACAAAGCCAGCTGTGTGACCTTGGGCCAGTTGCTTTCTTTCAGCCCTAGAAAGGAGGCACTTCTGAAAAATCTTGTTAAGAAAACTGCAAGGAGTTGTCCAGGCAGTCTCCAAGAATCGGGAGATTCTTGGACACAAGTGAACGAGGTAAAAAAATAATTCTATAGCTCCAGAACCACCATTTTACAAGTACTTTCACAGGATGAAAACATATATGGTTTCTCACCTTGGTGCCTGCTCTTTTCATGGCTAAACGAATCAGATTTTATTTGCGTCTACACCATTCACAAATACTGTCATGGACAGAAAAGTATGAAAACAACAATACAGGAATCGGTGAGTTATAAATGTGGTATTATTTAATCAGTACTCCTTATAAATTCTTGTAACTTTTAAATACATGGAAAAAGCTTATTACTAGTGCTTGGGAAGGCATGACTTTATTGTTGCTGAATAAACACCTAATTTAAACATAAATATCAGCTTTATCTTGCAAGGCAGCTACCTTTACATGGGTATAATTTCTAGATATTTTAAGACCCAGACAAAGGGAAGATCTCTGCAAGAAAAAATGGCAATACTATTTAACGGTAAAATTGAAATCATTGCTTACCATCCATAGGATATCTTGGTATTTAATCAAAAGCCTTACAACATGAGCAGTGGTGGCTGCTGCTAGCATCTCTTCTTGATTGGCATGTTTGCCTTTGTAGATGAAGAGGTTTGGGGCAACAATCATGGAGACATTCCATAAAGTCATTTTATTTTTATTTTCATTAGCAACTACTTTCTTCAAAAACTGTAGAAAGGCCTAAATAAAAATCAATAAAATCACTGATATTTATTGATAAACATTGCTGTTAATTGCATTTTGTAAAAAAAAAAAAAAGAATTATTTCCATAGATTTAAATAATGCTGGATTATATTTCCCCAAAAACAGCTAATGCCTGTATATAATAGTATAACACTATGTATTTAAAATATTTTAATTCTGCCAATTTGAAATCAAATTGAAGAAATTATACGGCAGATTTTCCTTTATCCATCAATGTATGGACTCATCTCATAAGATGATCGAAGTTATCATTACAATTATACAAATTGCAGGTTTGTTGTACAAATTATTCCATTTGGTGTATATATGCCAGTACCAAGGATTACCTACCAAGTAACCAAGTGTGAATCACCCAATATCCTATATGATTGTCATTCAATTTAATAAGTCCATTTGATTTGAAAAACTGAAGTTTCACTCAGCCTCATTAAGTACATTTATAAAGCATTTTTCCTGAAAATTCAGAGAAAAGGTTTGGCGCTCCATAAATCATAGATACAACTCTGCTACTCTTTTCACTTCAAAAAGAGCTTTATGTAGAAATGAGCTGGGAGTTGTGGAAGCTGGGAGGTTCCAGGCTGAGGAAATTGCCTAAGGACAAGAAAGTTTGTTGAGGGCTTTGGGGGATTTTATTTATTGCATTTATTATTGGATCACGGGAACATAATCAAATATAGATTAATGTCAAACCCTATTGAACAATATGCCTACCTTGGCTGCATCGCGACTAGCATCGGGAAGAAGCATGATCAGCAAATGCAAAGCCTGAAGCTGCACTTTGATTTTGGAGATTTCTAAGAATGAAAGATCAGAAAAAGTCTGTAAAACAACTGAGGTGGGCTACCTGGTAGGAATCTAGCATGACATATGAAGCTATGGTTTTCAATGAATGTCATAGGTAAGGATTAAAGGTACTTGTCAAATAGGAAGAGCCGAGGTGGCGCAGTGGTTAGAGTGCAGTACTGCAGGCTACTTCAGCTGACTGTTCAGCAGTTCAGCGGTTCAAATCTCACCGGCTCAAGGTTGACTCAGCCTTCCATCCTTCCGAGGTGGGTAAAATGAGGACCCAGATTGTTGGGGGCAATATGCTGACTCTGTGAACCGCTTAGAGAGTGCTGTAAAGCACTGTAAAGCGGTATATAAGTCTAAGTGCTATTGCTAAGATAAATCAAACAAGTAGTAAACTTCATTCAGTATTCTTTCCTCAGTAGCTTTAAGGAATAGGACAGAAAGGGAAACACTGGTTTTAAGCTGTGGCAGAAATGTACAATGGCAATGATATATAGCTTTTCATTTTGTTAAAATCTTAGCTGACAAGCTGTTACTAAAATTATCCTCAGTGAATGGGTTTAATTCTTTTTAGGTATGTTGCATTTAGGCATGTAGAGGTTCTATCAATGCATAATTTACTGAAAAATTCCCAAATGTCTGAAATAGTTTAGGGTCTCCTGCTTGAGCAGCTGGTTGGACTAAAAGACCTCCAAGGTCCCTTCCAAATCTGGTATTCTATATTCTGTATATCAAAATCTTCACTGTTCATAATTTGCATCTAAAACCAAATCCGTATTATAATGCTTATATCAAGGATAACTCTACAGAAAAAAGTGCATATAGAAAGACATTGTTTGGGAAAACTAATTTTAAAAGGAAATAATAAGTAATGGGAATAATAAGTAATAAATATATTTATCATGGGTAGAAAAACAATATGGAGAATGGGACAACATTAGCTTACATTTGGGAAATAAGAGCCTGAACACTCTATGTCAGATTTGTGCTATTCCTGAGTTTAAAGTCATTAGACCTGACATTTGAAGTGACATCTGATCATTCTTGTGTCTCTTCTTTGATGTTTGATTCCCTAATCAATTTAACTTTAAAATTTTTAGGTTCAGATTATGTTAAATATATTTTGTAATCAGTTAAGTGAAAATTTTGACAGTGCAAAGTGAAGTATCGGATATCAATAACTTATCAAATCAATCCCAGGAATGCCCTAAGGCCGTGATGGCGAACCTATGGCACACGTGCCACAGGTGGCACGCAGAGCCCTCTGCGGGCACACCAGCTGTCGCTCCAGCCCAGCTCCACCGCGCATGCGCACGTGCCTCCCACTGGCCAGCTGGTCTTCGGGTCTCTGCCGCGCATGCTTAGGGAGGCAGGGTGCATGTGCGGGGGGTGCTCGCATTGCATTTTGGGGGTTCGCACGCTTGCACGCAGGCCCCCCACGCCCCATTTTGGGCCTGGAAGGCCTCCTGCACCAACCTGTAAACCAAAATGGGGCAAGGGGGCCCGCACCCCCCCCTGTGCCCCGTTTGGGGCCTGGAAAGCCTCCTGCACCAACCTGGAAGCCAAAAATAGATGAAGGGGGGCGGGGCACATGCGCAGGGGGTGCTCGCATTGCATTTTGGGGTTGCGCCCACGCGCACATGCGCACTTTGGGCACTTGGCACCAAAAAGGTTAGCCATCACTGCCCTAAGGGCATGTGTAAAATTTTCTTAGAAAATAAAATGGTGAAGATAGTTGGAAAAAAAAGCCTCAGTAACATGGAGGTGGCAAAGAATAACCCAGGTGGTTAGAAAAAGTATTATGGAGCATTCTCATTAGTTTACTTTTTCAGACATTGTGCCCATTGAAAAATACTGTGTATGTAGGATGATTATTTTCTATGGGCATCCAGTTAGACACATTCTACATTCCAAGTTTGCCTACTGGCTTCCTGCAGGAAACCTACAGCTCTTATAATTTGTTGGATCTACTGTGCAATCTCCCTTTAAAAATTGGCAATATGCTGCATGGTTTTTAATGCCCCACTAACAGCACTATTTTTAGTCTTAGCTAAACTCTGTTCTATTATTAACAATGTTAGACTTGAATGTGTTAATAGCTCTAGCTTGTCCACACGCTGGCACAAGTCTTAATTATTTTGCCGCTCTTGCCTGGGAGGAAAATAAATAAAGAAGAACAGACAAGATTGTTTTGATGGCATCAGATGAATAGTCTATTCAGATTGGGACATTCTTCTGGAGCAAAAAATAAAATAAAAATCAACATGATTGGATTTGTATATTTATTTTGATATTGTTAATCCTTCTGCCAGAATGGTCTAATTTATATTTCATTTTCTTGATGTGTTTACTAACCTCTAGTTTATTGTAATAATAATAAAAAAAAGTGACAACCCACAACAAAAGCATTTGATAAAGCAATAATTAAGAAAACATTATTTTGTAGTTTTTCACATACTACAATTTCATATTCAAGACTAGGGGCTTTTTTCCACACCCGAGACTGAATATGGATTTATTTCTTAATTTCTATGCAGTATTGGTAATTTTTTTTTTCATTTATTTATTGAGTCAGTCTCAAGTGCGCAGCATTATATAGTGTGGAAAATGTCTGCTTGGGCTATTAAAATACTATATCCTTCACAAGGAAGCCTTGTCTTTTGGGATTCATTCTCTGCATAGCTGATATTATCTGGGTCACAAACAGGCCATTTTTCATTATCACTTGCCAATCAGTTCTTTGATGTCTGAAAAAACCATAATGTTTAGTTCAAAGGACAAGTCCTCTGTATGACATAATACATCTCTGTCTTGATATCTGAAAATAGTTCATTTCAATACTTTATCTTTCTAAAAGCAGAGTGGCTTTGCCATGTCTTATAGCAGATTTAAATCTTGTCTGCACATGCAGAAGGTGAAGGATAAGAAAAGAGTCTAGAAATTAATCCCATAATAAAGTGACACTTTTCCTCTTTCTATTTAAAAAAACAACAACCTGAAATTACAGAGTCAGCAACCTGTATTACCCCAGATATTACTGAATAACTTCAAGCAGTTCTATTCATTAGCTATGCTTCCTAGAAGTTATTCCTGAACAAGATGTAAAACAAAACTGGTTACCTAATTCTGTTACTGACCATGGAAAATAATGCCCTGACACTAAACTATTGCTATTGTTACTGAAGGCTTTGGAATATGCAGTAGGGTTGCATTTTCTCAATTATTTTAATTTAATTAGTGATTGGATTGATTAAATGTATAGCAGTCCAGCCCGTAATTTTCTAATAATTCTATCATAAATACCAGTTCCACCTATTATTATAGGTATTATTCAGATTTTTTTTTGTTTATTTTTATTTTTCGTTATTCTCTTCATTTTGAAGCTTAGCCAGTTTAAGTGGCTATGAAAGAGTCTATTCTAAATAACAGTAACCCTATTAAAAGCAATAACAACAATAAGCTTTTTAATGAATCCTGAGGCGCCTTACACTGAGGAGTGGTAGATGTATGCTCTCCTTATAGTCTCTTAAGAAAAAAGACCATGACTAATGCTTGCAGAGCTATTTCCAAGATCCCAAAATTAGATTAGGCACAAAGTACTCATGTAAAAACACCACTACAATCTGGAAATTGTTTTGGAGAATAGAGTAAAAACCCCAATTTACTTTTCACTGATGGGAAAACTATATTTCCTATAGGGAAATGACAATCCAACCTGAACACAGTTTTGCAGTTGGTTGAAAAATCTTAACTGAAGCATTGTAAAATTCACTTTGCTAAAATCCAGACAGAACCACAAAAAGCCATCTCTGTTAAATCTTGCTCCTTGCCCATTGAATGAATCTAAAGCAAGACATCTTTCATTCAGTGTCAGTACATTTAATTTCTATGTCCTAAGAGAATACCTTTGCAACTGTCTCTATTAAAATTCATTGTGTTATTTACAGCCCATTTATTTAACCTGTCAAATTCAATTTGAATTCTACTTAATGATAAATCCTTGAGGAACCATTGTTAAAACACTGTTTAAGAAGTATTTTTGAGGCCACTTAATTGTTGTTACACCCATGGTATAACTTTCTTGCTATGCCATGTATCATAAGTTATTTCATCATATGCTTTACTATAAATCACTTTGAGGTACTTGCAGTGCCTGCCTTAGGAGGCAGAGATAACAATGATTGCAAAGCCTTCTAGTCCTGAAGAACGTCAAAGCCTATGAAGGACTTTGAACTCTCCTAATCCAATAGGCTAGTTGGAAGCAGGATCCATGTCCCTTCATTTAATCTGTCTCAATGAGCTGATTTAATCAAAACGTCATCAGTTTGAAAAATTCCTTCAAATGTTTTACACAGTCCTGAGTATAATTTATCATTCGCCATCAGTTTACAGTATATGAAAGTACTGAACCATATTAGCAGAGGATTTGTAAATGGCATAGAAACAACATTGTCTTTCTAACCCAAAGTAAAGGGGATATAAGGGGATTGGTTGGCATCAATTTCTGGCAGTTTATTTTAATCCTGTGACACAACCAATTATCCTGACTCAACCAATTATCTCACTGAAATCACTGGCAGTTTTGCCTTTGGCAGGGAATCTATATCCTGCATGGATGAAAGTATAAAAAGTAGCTAAGGGACAAGACATTACAATAATAAACAACATGGAACTGTCTCCCAGAAGCTCCTTTTTCAACAATCCAAAAAGTGTGTTTTTTATTAAAGGGGATAATGCCACAGACATTATATGAAATAGCATAACATTTCTGTCTGTAAAAGATTCCCACTACTAGAACTGGAGTCATAAAAAATTAACTGTTTTTAGATGATCAGTAAAAATCCTTTAAAAATTCACAGAAATATCTTTCAACAAAGCTGGACTTTATAATCAGATCTGTAATCCTCCCTAAAATTCACCTATTTGTGCCATACTCAGAGTCTAAAAATTATAGGCTGTGCACGTTTTAAAAGTACAATTTCTTTTAATTATTTTAATTAAAAATAATTTGAGCTTAAAACATTCTTCTGAGTTAAAATGAGTTGTTCCCCCTATACCAGAAGTGTTTTAAGGCTGAAGCAGCTCTGCTTTTATTATGAAACAGGGATTTTGAGCTGAAAATGTGGCTATTTCAAGCTTGAAATGTTCTCAGTGTGATAGAGACTGATATAAACGCAAAGTAATATTTCAAACAAAATGAAGTTTTTTATTAAAAAATAATAATTTTTGTTTGGGCAAAATGCATTGACTTCAGTTAGCATTACACAATTTTCTTTCTTTCATACCGTACAAATTAAATTGTAATTGTAATTAAATTAAAATAAAATTATATTTCATTAAAACAAAAAGGAGAAAAGAAAACCATATAGAATTTCATAGAATTATACCACAATTACCTAAAATTATGAATGGAAATAATTAGTTTTTTATTAAAAAAATAATTCACACTGATTGAAATATAGCAGTTCAGTATGGCTTCTCCCATTTGCTTAGCTACGTTATTATCAAGGTGAAATGTATCATTTCAGCTCTGCTCAT
The DNA here is from genome assembly GCA_003457575.1 of Thermophis baileyi. Lineage (NCBI taxonomy): Eukaryota > Metazoa > Chordata > Lepidosauria > Squamata > Dipsadidae > Thermophis > Thermophis baileyi. Next base: position 1,744,774 of record QLTV01003390.1, read on the forward strand.
CATTAGCCCTTGGAATGTCATATAACTTACAATAGCATTGGAAATCACTGAAATTATACAATGACAACTGGAAATAAAATGATCTATTATTAATCAGCAGGATAGAAAACAAAATATTGATAACAGAGTGCATTCTTGTGTACTGATATTAGCATATTGAAGCTGAGATATTTTAAATTTGAAAGGTATTCTTTGTGAAGTACCATGCTCTCTTGCTTCTAAAAGCAAGAGCACATTATTTCTCTTCATGTTGCTCCAATGCAGGGGTGTCAAATTCAGTTTCATTGAGGGCCGCATCAGGGTTGTGTTTGACCTTGGGGGGGGGGGCAGCTTGGGCGTGGCCAGATTGGGTGTGGCCATTTCGATGTCACTCATGTCAGGAGTGCCTATGGTGGCCCGAGCACTCTGCCAGCAAAAACAGAGCTGCGGGAGGGCTGCGTGTGGCCCTCTCAAGCTCCATTTTCGCTGGCAGAGGGTTGCAGGAGGCCCTCACAGCCAAAAACGGAACTCGGGAGGGGGGTGCCACACGCGGCCCTCCCAAGCTCAGTTTTCACTGGCAGAGGCACTGCAGGCCGGTCCTTCGCTATTTCCAGGGCAGCCCCATGAGCCAGATCTAAGCAGCCCACGGGCCGGATTCGGCTGGCAGGCCTTGAGTTTGACACTCCTGCTCCAGTGCTTTCTATGGGGTATTGGAAAATGCTATCAGAGACTTCTACTCATGTGCGCTGCAGGTCTAGAAACTGGAGGAGGTGTTGGAATGACATAAAACACTCCAGTGAGGTGAGTTCTTTCACTTTTGTGTTTTGACAAGTGAAGAGCATTGTATCACATCATTGTATCACTATTGTCCGTTGCCTAGGTCTAAGAGCATTGGGCCACTAAACTGCAAGTCCGGCTCAAATTGTGCCTTGGTTATACACTGAGGCAAGTCATTTTGTGGTTTGTTTACTTTTAGCTTATCATGATGTAGAACTGCAGTCCTTTGCACGTGGCTGTGGAATAATGAGATGTACGCAACTTAAATTAGATTATTTTACAATACTGTAGATTTGTCACTGAGACTAAGTTCTATTAATAAACTCCTTATACATTTTTCAAGTTCTAAATATTATGAACATGGCAGGGGTGAAATGCTCCCGGTTTGCTCGTACCTGTCGGTCGCCGTAGAGCCGGTCGCCAAGATAGCGCGAGGCACCGCCCACCCGCCCGGACACCGCCATTTGGGTTCTTTTACCCTCTGCGAATGCACAGAATGCTTTGTGCATGTGCAGAGGGTAAAAGAACCCAAATGGTGGCGTCCGGGCGTGTGGGCGGCGCCTCGCGCTACCTTGGCGACTGACAGGTACGAGCGAACCGGGAACATTTCACCCCTGCCCCCCACCTAGCCACACCCACTGAACCGGTAGCAAAAAAAATTGAAACCCACCACTGGTCTGTTTGTG
>QLTV01003390.1:1746289-1757942 GCA_003457575.1 Thermophis baileyi
CAAGAGTGGCTACTCAGGAGGAGGTCTCCTCGAGAGTAGAGCAGCAGGCTAAGTGGCCACACCCTTAGACTATTTAAGCCCCGACCACGCTGAGCCTTGTTGCAGGAAACAACGTTTGATATCACTCTTGATCCTTGTGACTCCAGTCTGCTCGTGTACTTGTTCCAGTACGGGTCTTATTTCCTGCATTTCTAGTTCTGGGAGTATTGCCAAATACAGTCAGACCTGCTCATAGTATCTCTTGGACTCCGGCCAGCTGTTAAAGATTAGACATTTACCAGCGGAGAGTTGGAACTCTCTATTCTGCCTTTATTTTGTTTTCAAATTATTATGTTGCTCCTAAGAAGTTATTAGGAGACATTTATTAGTAAAAGAACAGTGTTTTGCAGTTTGTGTGTGCATATTATTGGTGGCTTGTCGCTGGGGCAGAACAGCAACCGGTTCTACGGCGACCGATAGGTAAGAGCGAACAGGGAGCATTTCACCCCTGGAACATGATCTGTATTTTGCAAGAGTAACACCTAGACCTGAGAGATGGTACCTATTGATACAGCCAAAAATTTCACTTTTCACTTTTCCCTCTCTTCATTTTCCCCACTATTATATGGCATGCATGGCATATTCTATCCAACTATCCAGACTTGGTACCTGAGCTGTAGGAGGCAATCGCACAGATTTAATAGAAGTAAATCAGAAATTCAGATGTCCCCTAGGCAAAGCAACAGGAGTTACGTGTATTGACATAGAGTTGCAGCTGGCATGGAGTGAGGTAGATGAGGTTGCTGAAATTAAAAAAAATACTACAGTGCTTAATTTTTTTTATAAAAACAATTGGTTTGTGAAACATTGAGTCCTCCCTACTTACTTTCTACTAATGTGATAAAAGCAGGCAAATATTCCACAGGGAAGAGAGGACTTGGTAGTTCTCGTACAAACATCTTTAGCAGTCCTGCGGCATCATTGTTGCGTACTTGATCCCAGTCAAAAGTATCTTCATCAAATTTTGCTTCAATTTCTTGGCGAAGACTCTACAGGATAAACAAATGTGACTAATGTTAAACATGCCCATTGATAAAAGAAACTGTATTATATTTTATTTTTTCTAAACAACTTGATTAGGCAGAATACAGTATTTATCAATGAAGTTATTATTAAATTAATATAATTACTTAATATAAAATTAATATATTTTATTAATTTATTATAAATAATATAATTTACGAAGTATGCCGTGTTTCCCCGAAAATAAGGCATTCCCCCCAAAATAAGTCCTCCTCTGAAAATAAACCTTCCCTTGAAAATAAGCCCTCCCCGAAAATAAACCCTCCCCAAAAAATATTTAAATGCATGCGCAGCCGGTCCCTGCCATTTCCTCTGGTTAGGATTAGGGAGACAGAGCTGGAAATCAGGTAAGACGGCAAGAGGAGCCCGTCTTGCTCCACGCACCCCAAAATAATAAGACCTCCCCAAAAATAAGGCCAAGCGCTTATTTCGGGGTTCAAAAAAATATAAAACAGGGTCTTATTTTTGGGGAAACACGGTATATAGTTTGCTCCTGGATTAAGTATAACACTTTGAAAACCATCTTATATAGTTAGAATATCAATATCAAACATATTTAAGTTTTTACAAATAATACTCAATTCAATTAGACTAAGCTAATTATATGTAGACTCAAAACTTTGCAATTTAGCATTGAGCAGTGCAGTAGAATAATGAAATAGCCTCTTTTCTCACAGTATTTTCTAATCCTGAAGTAGCTATTACAGGAAATTTCAAGTTAAGCAGAGCAATCCCACTGACAAAGGAAAAGATGATATATAGCACAGGCAAAAATAAAACCAAAATCTGCTCTATGTCTGCATTTTGGTGGATACCTCCCATGACAAATCCTTGTTGTTCTGGTAACGTTCATGAAGCAAGTAATATAAAAGATAATAAAGATATTTGAACTAATGGTATACATATCACTGTAAAATATATTATTTATCTTCTTAAGTTTGTAACCCCACATAATATCTAGATAGCTTTGCACAGCTCTTGCCTGCACTGAAACATGGCCCAGCTGGCACCAACCTTTTATAGATACAAGTAGAAATTAAAGAACACAGAAGACTCTTTGAGTCTTTATTCAGCTGCTACATTCAAAGAATAATTTTAAATCAGAACCACATGTATTTTCTTTAAGAAATGGGAATGCTTTCAAATGGGAATGTCAACATAATAAACAATGGCTTTGAATGGTTAAATCTGGATCAGCTTTAAAAATGTCCTTTTCTGTTTCCACTTTTTGGCTAACATTAAATGATTCAATAACTGAAATTAAAAGCATTACATTTTCATTTTTCCTAGGGATTTTTGGCTTTTCTTCTAATACAGGGAAGTCTGACCTAGTAAAAACATATCACGGTGGCTCAGAAGACAAATAAAGAAAACAAATAAGGCAGCTTATAAACTGTATGAAATCTAATGCTGATAGTATTGTTCTTGCTGCAATATATAATAATTGGAACAAATAAAATGTTGAATGTTTATGAAATGACCGGCTGAAAAAAAAATCCAAGATGAAGATACAAGATACTTCAGATTAATAATATAAGAGGAGCTTCTAATGCATTTATTTTTTAGTTGTAGTTAGATTTCTTAGATCTGTATCCAGCCTCTCTTCAATGCAGAATGCATAGCATTCACCTCACCTGTTTCTCCTCACAATAGCCCTGCGAGAGACGCAAGAATGACCAATCCAAAGTCACCCATTAAGTTTCCATGGCTAGAGGCGAATTTGAATGGTCTTCCTTTTCCTAGCTTAACACCAGCGGTGGGTTGCTCCCGGTTCAGCGAACCGGTAGTGACGGGATTTAGAACCCACTACTGCTTAACACCACATTGCTTCTTACTGGTGATCTCAGCAAAATTAGCTCTTTATCAGTAGGAAATCTGATACATGCAGCAAAGAACTGGTAAGATAGAATTATGTATCTAAGACTATGGTAATATAGTAGGACTATTCACTCTTGGGTTTTGTGGATGCTTCTAAAAGAAAAAGTTAGATAAGGTGACTTCCTTACAAGTAGCATCAGCTTATATTTTATTTTGAATAATCTCTCCCATAGTAATGGAATTTTGTGTTTTTTGAATTACACATTTGTTCTCTTGCATAAATTGAATATAATTGGCAAGGTTGACAGAGGTGCTTCCAAATTGAGGGCCTTGGTAAGATATCTTCTGGGGAGATTTTATTTAGGTGGAAGAATTGTTCTGTCTAGTCTCTTTCTGCCTTTGTCTTTGCCTCTCCTCTTCCTCTCCTTCACACCTACTCTTTTGCTGCCTCACTTCAGCATGTTTATTTAATATTTAAAAGAGATGATATCACCCATCTTCAGGAAAGCATGATGGGTGGGATAATGCATTATGCAGCAAAACAATAGACCAGATTTAGGTCATAGATGCAAACATATATACTTAATCTTAAGTATTTTTCTCAGTTTTAAACAGTGAGCTAAAGCAAGCAGATGATAACTGCCAGGGTGAATGATCCTTGATAACACTATAGCAGCAAATACTGTAATGATTTAACAGAATTATCAGACCCAATTCACTTTGTAAAAGATATTGAAATGCTACGATGTGTCTATACCTACAAATATCATAATCACGTAAGCCATGGTATTCTCTGTGACAATCTATGGAAGTAAAAAATTGGAATTTGAAGAAGTAGGATAGGAAGATTATTGACATTGGAACTCTGATATTGGAAAAAATTCCTGAGAATACCATGATCAGTCAAGAAAAAAAAACAAATGAAAAATTTAGATCCAGAATTCTCACTAGAGGTACAAATGAACAAGCTCAAGTTGTCCTCCTTTGGATACCTTATACAAAGACCCAGTTCTCTGGAAAAAATTCTAATTCTGGGAAAGGCAGAAGGAAAGAGAAAAGGGAATGACCAACAACAAGGTGAATGGACTCAGTTATAGTGACAATAGGTGACCATTGAAAGATCTGAAAGACCAGGTTAGGGACATATCATCATGAGAAGTTACGTGGTTACTAAGAGTCAATAATTACTTGATCTGCAGAAATAGGATGCTGGATAGAATATATCTATTTGCCACACTTCATTAATTTCCCTGTTGTTTTTACTCAGCATATTTAATATTCAATATGGGTATGGGATGAGAGCCAGTTTGGTATAGTGGCTAAAACATAAGGCTAGAAACCAGGAGGCCTTCCTGGGCACAGAGTCAGTGATGTGAACTTGGTCCAATCACTTTCTCTCAGCCATAGGAAGGAGGCAATTGAAAAACCACTTCTGAAAAACCTTGCCAAGAAAACTGCAGGGACTTGTCCAGACAGTCTCTGAGAATTGAACATGACTGAACAAAAGAAAAGAAAAACAAAAACAAAAAGAAGGGGGCGGGTCTTTAAGGGATTGTTTGGAGTCAATGCAGAAAGGTTGCTTTGGGATGTACAAGTCAGTTGCATGGGGCAACCATAGGACCAGTTTACCACTGCTTTATAAAATTGCAGGCTGCTAATGAATTTCCTCTTGCATGCTTTGATGCACCTCTTTGAAATTGAATCCAAAGCTTTGCACAGATCTAGCATTCAACATTGTTTTTGTCCCAACAATGTTTTTGTCCACCAAACTGTGACATTTTGAGAACACTATTAATGTGTGTGTGTGTGTGTGTGTGTGTGTGTGTGTTTGTGTGTATATGCATATGCATATGTATATGTACAGTATGTTCACACAGAACTTGTCCATAAATTATTTTCTCCCTACATCAATATCAAAGGTCTTTAATTCTGAAAGAAATAACTGATTACCTTCACTCTGCAAGCAGATCCAGGCACTCGAAGAATACCTTCTGTTTCCAGACCAGTTTCCTCAAGTTTGAGCAATAGCTATGTCATAATAAACAAAGTACTTTTATGCAATTTTTTAGTGAAGAGATTTTTAAAAATATAGAAAGAGACATTTTTACAACAATTGGCTCCTGTGAACGTAAAACATTATGCCTAACCAAAATAATCTGTGTGATTAAGTAAACAGAACTAGTCCAAATCCCTAAGTGGCTTTTTTATTAGTTTTTGAATTCCGTCTACTGAGTGAGAAACTTAAAGATAACAGGTACCTTGAACTTTTGCCAAAAACAAAAATTTAACAAGAAATTAAAACTTTCTGTTGAAGGAATTGTTAGGGCTCTTTAGGAAATAAAATAGTATTATATTCTTCTAAATAATAATAATAATAATAACAACAACAACAACAACAACAACTCATTTAATTCTAATGTTATTCTTAGTAAGAAAATACAAGCAAAATAAAATAAAGAGATAAAGCAACTGTTCCTATTTTTATCATTTAATGAAGAGTCAGAAAGATGAACTTTTGTACTCAGTGGTGACTATGTTATCTTTTCTAGAGCAGGGCCTCCAATTGGAATCTTCTAGAACAGGGCTGTCAAACTCCCGGCCCATGGGCTGGATGCATCACACGCTGGTCATGCCCATGCCTGGTTTAGCGAAGGGGGGAAAAGTTCTGATATGTCATGTGATGACGCCGTGACGATGTGAGTTTGACACCCCTGTTCTAGAAGGACTAGAATGTAGGTCCCAGAATTCCTAGCTATTCTGTGACCAAACTATTGGAATTCTTGGGGTTATGATCCAAAATACATCGGGAGGCTTCAGGTTGAGGAAGCACAATATACACAGTGAACTATGACAGGAATGATTTTACCTGAAGTTACATCTTTCTGACTCAAAACATAAGCAGAAATAAGCTTGTCAACTGCCCTGAAACTATAAGATTAATGACTATTATTCTTTATATATGCAGTGGTGATTAAGATTAAGCTCTTTAAAATAGTACTCACTTTTTGAAAAATGAGGGGGACTTTAATTCCAGGAAACTTTTTTTGATCATTTTCCAAGAGTACTGCTAATGGAACTCCAAAAAGACCATTTTCTTAAAGAAAAATAATTTAAAATAAGAGACCTCAGCTGTAATGTTTTGCTGGTTACTAAAAACTTAAATATCTAATGTCATAACATTGTTTGTAACTACCTCGCCTTTTCATCCTTTCTGTCCGGTTCCTTTTCAACTCTATTCCTAAAGCATCATAGACAGCAGTTAATTCAATCAGAGAGAGATAACGAATTTTCTTCATGTCCTCAGGAGACAAATCTCCAACTTCAGTTAATCCAAGTCGACTTTTCCTAATTGTATATTTCTGTAATAGATTTTAAATAATTATTTATCATTGAAAACATTATTAAGTATGTATGCATGCATATAGTATTTCATCCTTAAGTATATTTTTACAAAAAAGCAAGTGAATCAAGTTATAAATCATTCTCTTAAGAAACGTGCTGATTATAATTCTCAGTCTATAGATGGCATAGTTAGTTTCCCCTTACGTTCTAGGAATTTAGGGGAAAAAATAATATTAAACAAACTATGTCTGAATTCTTGCCTTGTTAAATGCAAATATAGAAGACTTACAAGTAGCATGGAACCCTTTCACTCTCCCACCCAAACTCATTTAGAATTACTTTTTATTTCTGAATAATTACTGTATGCATAAGATTAGACTAAATTTATTTTATGTTTGGGGAAATTATTATATATTAATATGCATCCCTGTAGCAACTATCAGCAAGTCTTCCTATGAAGGATAAACCTAATAGAGAAGGGCAAATAAATTATAAACAGTGTTTTCAAACAAAGATCATGTATCTGGCCTGATACATGGGGAAATCTGTACAAATTCAAGTATTTATAGATAGTAGACCTATACAGCAGCCCAATGTTTCCTTTATTCCATTGTACGGGTAATTCTGAAATAATATTTGTATGCAACATGGAATATTAAGAGTCAATATTTATTGGTTTTTTTTAATATTTATGAATTTATTCAAAATATCTTGATATATAGCTCTCAGCACTTCATGTAGTAATTTATGTAATTATAGAGGGCAAAAAACCTGATATAATTATTTTATTTATCCACTTATACAAAATGCTGTTTTACAATAATTAGTTTTTTTAACACTGAGATTTTTCTCTTTCTATATTTTTTGCTAATTATAATATTGTTATGGAACTCCTGAAGCAGCACTCATTCTTCAATTTCTGGGGAGAAAACCCCACTAAACCTTGGGATCTTAAAGCCTTGTGCCTTTTTCTAAGCTTGCCCAACAGATTCTGGAACTCGTGAAAAATTTGCTTGAGTTCAGGAGGAGAGATAAAGTAATTTTATTGAGTTCTTTGCTCCTTTTAAAACTGTTGACGGATAGAACAAGGCTTTGTATACCAAATTTGTAGCACCTTTGACTAATTTGAATATAGCATGCGGCTGTTTATTAGGCATTTCTAATAAAATTTGATAGGCCAGTGAAATTTCTCTGGACTTTCATAATTTGCAATTAAAGCCTATCAAAGACTTTTTCTCCCAATATGAGTATTCTATGAATAATTTCAGCAAGGTATCTTATTTCTTAGTTATTCATTTCAGAGTAACATGTTTAGAAAACAAACTAGTTTTCCTTTTTTTTTTTTAACAAATCTCCAAAGTTAATGCAACATATTTTAAGATAGCCATTATTCTTGAAAGAAATTCAGGCATGATATAGAGTACATAAACTTGAGGAGCTTGACTTACAGGTAATGCGGAATCGTCCTTTTTAAACCTTTGACTTTTGTGACATTCTCCATGTTTTGGAGGCACCGTGATTGATTCTGAGAAGGAAATTTCAAGGGAAAGCTCCTCTTTTTCCAACTGGCTGCCTTTATTGAGTTCATATTCCATACAGTCACTAGCTGAAATCAAGGGACAATTTTCATGAATGCTGTATTGTCCATAGAAAAATAACACACTCAAAGGCTGGAGATACTAATTCCAGAGTATTAACCATATATTTCTGTTTGTTTATAGTAAGAACTACATGGAATTTCATGAAAGAATTATGAAGATATTTGTTATTCATTTATTCCACCTCAGTTCCTGAACTGAGGTCCAGGGCTCAGAAATGAGGGACCTGAAGTAGATTTGTAGATGGAATGGGAAAAAAATGTTTTTTTTTCCTCCCCATTTTGAACTCAATGGGTTTTAATCAGGTGCAGACAATATGATGCTCATGGTAACAAAAACCCTGGTTTGGTTTCGGCCAAAAGGGTTAAAAAAATTGAAATAATATAGGGAATTCTTTTAATATACATTATGACAGTTTATAAAGATTAATGAGTAAACAGAAGCATTCCTCACAGATTTCCCCACAGATTTTGTGCTTGCAAAAAAACTTTGATTTTGTTTTTGCTGATTAGATAGGTTTGTTGCTATACAAATGGCTAGTATATACTGTGGTGTAAAAGTAAAAAGTTGAGGTTGTAATGTTGTTATCTTCTATTGTGCTAAAGAGAGTTGGGAGTCAATGCCTTTTTCTTTCCTCCCCCCCCCCTGTTTTCTATTACTTTTTTAAATTTCTCTTTGTATTTTATATTTTGATAAACTAATAAAAATGTATTATAAAAAATGTCTGGGGTCAGAAAGAATAACATAAAATTTAGTAGTCTAGTAAATCTAGGACAAAATCTGATACATAATTAGTCATAAGTCCCATAGTGATAAAAGACGTTTATTCTGAAGTAATAATAGATAGGATTTCTGCATTTAAAATTTAAACAGGATACTGCCACCAACGATCAAATTATTTCCCAGATTTTTTAAAAAAAAACAAGCTATGTTATCTATTAGAAGATACTCACAGCTAAGCATTTTCCAATCTGGATTCTGCACAGAAAAATCAATACCATTGGTTGTAACAGGTAACACTGGTATAGTCTCAAATGTAGGCTGGAAGACAAGAAAACATTAAAACAATTTATCACTGATACAAATCTGTAATTTTAAATATACAATTTATTGACTTCAGTTAGCATTACACAATTTTTCTTTCTTCATACTGTACAAATTAAATTGTAATTGTAATTAAAATAAAATTATAGTTCATTAAAACAAAAAGGGGCAAAGAAAACCACATAGAATTCCATAGAATTATACCACAATTACCTAAAAATATGAATGGAAATAATTAGTTTTATATTAACTTATTTTTATTAAATTTTAATTTAATACTTAATATTAAAATAAAATATTTTATTAAATTATTAAATTAATTTGTATTTTTATTTAAAAAATAATTCACACTGATTGAAATACAGCTGTTCAGTATGACTTCTCCCATTTGCTTAGCTACGGTATTATCAAGGTGAAATGTATCATTTCAGCTCTGCTTATCATATAACTGAAATTATACAATGGCAACTGGAAATAAAATGATCTATTAATGAACAGGATAGAAAACAAAATATTGATAACAGGGTGAGTTCTTGTGTACTGATATTACTGATGGTAAAACTGCCTTGAATATCACAAGTTTTTAACTGACAGAGCTGTGGGCAAAAGGAAGTTTTGACACCCTGTTTTCCCCAAAATAAGACATCCCCTGATAATAAGCCCAATCGGGCTTTTGAGTGCATGGCAATAAGGCCAAGCGCTTATTTCAGGGTTCAAAAAAATATAAGACAGGGTCTTATTTTCGGGGAAACACGGTATGTATTTCATAGAAAGGCATTTTATTTTCAATAATAACACATTTTCAAACGTGATTTTTTTTATTAAGTCCTATACATAAAATACTTCAGTGAAGATATATTGAAAGAATAAGTAGACTTCTATTGCAAAACATCTACCTTATATATAAACATACGTTATAGTCATAATATTTTTTTTGTTATCACTAACCAATAAGTTTCGAAAATAGAATGAGGTGGCCTAAGTAATTTGATACACATTTGTACTTGCACATACTGTATTCCTTTTTACAAACTTTAAATGAGGTTTAATGTCACATAATTTCTTCATGGAAACACATAAAAGGTGATTAGATAAATCATAGAATTTTTTAATTTTTTTCCCAAGTTTGTAGCTCTTAGAGGAACAAAAATTGACTTGAATTTATGAACAATATCTGGTGAAAGTTTTAAAGAAGAGCGCAGTTCCTATGTATCATCATCCCATTCAAGAGCATAATGTACAGTATAAAACAAAAAGGGAAGCAGAAACTACTTTTTGATAGGCCTTCCTAAACATTTTCTCAGCATTTTGGTACAGAGTATTATACCAATTTAAAGTGAAACTCCACAGAGTAATCAACCAGTAACCAAAATAATAAAAAAATAAATTTCAAAAATGTCTAAAGCATTAAAATAGTTCACTTACAGAGGAATTATGGATACCAAAGATATCACGCACATCTCTGATTGTGTGTTTGTTTTTCTTTCTCATGGTCTGAGAATATGTGGTATATCTCTTCTGCACTGCAGCTGCTTGAGTTCGGGTCAATGTTGATAGCAATGCTTCTCCATTGTCTTCTTCAGATTCTGATATTAATGTAGACAGGCCAACATCTTGCAGCCATTCAGCTTCTAGTTCACCTTCTATAGAGGAGCAGATATTATAGGAAGCAAGCTGGGTTAGTCTATGGTAGCAAAATATAAGGAGTCTGGTCACACCTTTTCTGACTAACAAATTTTGTTAAAAGGCATATTTTTTTTTATTAAATGATAAGATACTTCTAATCTGTTTCACATGTAACTTGCACGACCAACTTGCTTCTACTCCTTACCCCACATATCACCCCAGTTTAAATCTTCTATCAGCCTAGCCATTATAAGAATTTGATGAAGTGAGGTCCAGCTCATGAAAATTCATACCTTTCAATCTATTAGTCCGATAATATAAGTCCAGGGTCAGATTAGCATTAGGAATATGATGAAAGGACAAGAAGATTGTCACCACAAAATTCCTTCCTCGTCTGATCATCTGATTCTCAAATTTTGATAGGGAGATAATCAGCAAGATCCACAACAAAATACTGTGATGTAAACCGATGTTATTCAAGTCCCACAAACATGACCCTTTCAACGCTATTTTAGTATTTTTCTCATTCTTCCTTCCTCACCTGATCTAATTGCTAGTCAGTGTGCCATAACCACCAATCAAGATCACCTCTGTAGGGCTAGGTTCTATGTGATTACAATTTCTTTTAATAAGAATCTTTGTTAAAATATACTTTTGAAAACAGCTTTGTATGAGCAGGCAGGCACAGAATCTGTAGAACAACACAGTTTAGTAGAAACATTTCAGAAAACTTGAAAGAACAAATTTGGAAAAGAGAGTGAGAAGGGGAGGACATATTTTTGAGATGTGTAAATGCAAAATGCTTTGGTATTGGGAATAAATCAGGGAAACCTTTCTGCACAACCATACTGATCTGAGACAAAATATATCTGTCTATATCCTTGAAACAGGCTTATATGTCATGCAAATGAAAGAACTTGCAGACAAGTTCTTTCATCTTTTAAAAATAATTGGCTGATAATACTGGTATTTGACATTCTAGGGTCAAGGGTTGCACAGTGATCTGATTTTGAAGAGAAAATATGATTTGGAGTATGCAGGGGCACACACATAGCTTCTGTTTGTAATGCCTTAAACCAGAGGTCTTCAAACTTGGCAATTTTAAGACTTGTGGACTTCAACTCCCAGAAGCTAGCTGGAGAATTCTGGGAGTTGAAGTCCAC
>QLTV01003390.1:1758290-1773063 GCA_003457575.1 Thermophis baileyi
ACTCTTAGCACTTAGCATTAGCACTTAGCACTTAGACTTATATACCGCTTCATAGTGCTTTACAGCCCTCTCTAAGCGGTTCACAGAGTCAGCATATTGCCCCCAACAATCTGGGTCCTCATTTTACCCACCTCGGAAGGATGGAAGGCTGAGTCAACCTTGAGCCGGTGAGATTTGAACCGCCGAACTGCAGCTAGCAGTCAGCTGAAGTAGCCTGCAGTGCTGCACTCTAACCACTGCGCCACCTCGGCTCTTATGCGACTGCGCCATCTCGACTCTAACCACTGCGCCATCTCAACTCTAACCACTGCACCACTCTCGACTCTGTGGTTTCTTCCCCAAACCCAAAAAAACTTTAACCTTAGACTGTCTACTGTCGACCTCACCCCATTCCTAAGAGGTCTGTAAGGGGCGTGCATAAGCGCACCAGCGTGCCTACCGTCCCTGTCCTACTGTCCTATTGTCTTCATCTATCTGTATTCACTTTGATTATGTTTATGTTTATACCTATACCTGCTATCTTGTACATGTTTGACAAACAAATAAAATAAAATAAATAAAAAATAAATTCTCCAGCCAGCTATGCTAGCTGGAGAATTCTGGGAGTTGAAGTCCACAAATGTTAAAGTTGCCAAGTTTGAGGACCCCTGCCTTAAACCAAAGAGTCTGAGGCCCCCAACCTCTTGGTCTTTGGGAAGGCTGTCAACGCCTGGCCCCCAGGTGTTAAGGGACTACAATATATGTGACTCTATCTTGTGAATTTGTTTTTTTTAATTATTATTTTTAACTATGTTTGGTTGCAGAGCATGTTTTACATATTGGATTATTGCAATGTGCTCTACATGAGGCTGCTCTTGAAGACCATCCAAAAGCTGAAAATAGTCTAGAATGTAGTGGCATTTGCAGTTCTGGGCACTTCGTGGTTTGCCCATGCTAGTGTTACACCACTATTGAATGAGCTGTACTGAGTTGCTTTCCAGGTGCAATTCAAGTTACTGGCTATCACCTTTAAAATCCTACATCACATAGACCCAGGTTATATTCAGGACTGCCTCAATGTGAGAACATCTGCCCATCCTACTAGACCAGATACAGTGGGAACAGAGGTGGGTTCCTACCAGTTCTAACCAGTTCTTTAGAACCGTTAGTAACTTGGTGATGATGTCACGGAGCCGGTTCTGTCGGTGTCTCCGTGGGCGCCGCCATCTTGGATTTTGCTTCTGCGCATGCGCAGAAGCTAATTTTTTATTGCTGCGGGCGCGCGCGCAAAGCACGCGCGTGCACACGGCACAACCCTAAGCGAACCGGCAGCAAAAGGATCCAGAACCCACCCCTGAGTGGGAACATTACAGATCCATTCTTTAAACACTGTCATGTGATGGAACCTTGGAGATGTGATTTCTTTGTAGCCACCCTGGTCTTTTGGAATAGCTTCCCAACTGAGATTTTGGGTGGGGTATTCTTTTAACCTTCTGGATGGCTATGAAGATCTGGCTCACGTCTAAAGCATTGCGCCAAGATGAGGTTGAATCAGGGGCCAACAGTATGGATGGTCTGGAGCAGGAATGAGCAATTAATTTTCCCAAGGGGCACATGAGGAACTGGGACTGTTGTGGAGGGCTGAACCAATAACTCCTGGTTAGTTTTGTCCACTTGTGCACAAGGCGGTGCTTCGATCAAGGTGGTGGTGGGTAGCTGAGCTCGGGTCCCTTCATGCGACGATCACCACCACCATCTCATCAGGCTACTCCAGGTGAGCCATATTAGTGTTTTATATCCAAAATCAGAAGAAATCTGGTAGCAGACTTTTCTGACTAACAAATTTTATGAAAAGGCATCAACTTTCATGAGCTGAAAATCACTTCATCAAATGAAATGAAATTTAACATTTTAAGGAGAATTTTATGTCTTCTGAGACAGGGTTTCCAGAAAGAGTATTAATGGATTCAAAGGATGTGCTACTTAGAATAACTTTTAATATTTGATAGAGAGCCAGTTTGGTCTAGTAGCAGGGGTGTCAAACTCAATTTCATTGAGGGATGCATCAGGGCTGTGGTTGACCTTTGGGTGGGAGGGGCAGGTAGGCATGGCTGACTGGGTGGGTGTAGCCAACTGGGTGGGCATGGCCAGCTTGACTCCAGTCCCCAAACTGCTGGCATGTTTCCTCTTCGCATTGGGTAGACCGGGCTGAAGCCACACTGGCCTGATTCCCCCCCCTTAGGTTTTAGTCAGGGGTGAAATTCGACTGGTTTGGACCAGTTCGGGTGAACCACTAGGGCTTATTTGCATCAGTTCACCGAACCGGTAGTAATCGCCCCTTGTTGGCCCCACCCACGCCCAGCCGGTCACTGCTCACCTCTTCTGGCTGCTCGATATTCTACAGAATTCAACGTTAAATGCAGCAGAGAGAATGCTAACTTTTCTCCCTCCATTCAGAACGGAGCTGCAGCAGCCTGTCCATTTAAGGTAGTCCCCAGGAGGGAGGGGGCCGGGGGGAGCCATAAAGGGAGCAGCAGCTCTGTTGTGAATGGAGGGAGAAAAGTTAGCATTCTATCTTCCACAGAATTCAACATTAAATGCAGCAGAGAGAATCCTAACTTTCTCCCTCCATTCACAAAGGAGCTGCTGCAGCCTGTCCCTTTAAGGTAGTCCCCAGGAGGGAGGGGGCAGCAGCTGGAATGGAGCCATTTTCGTGAAAGGCAGGAAAATGGGGAAGGGGATTTTCCTGCCTGTGATCCATTCCTCAAGCTCAGCACAGACTGAGGGAAGGATGGTAGGCAGAAAATTCCCCTCCCCATTTTCCTGCCATTCGTGACAAGGAGTGGCTGGGAGGGGAGGGGCCTGGTGAGGAGCCCCTCAACGTGAGTGATGTCGAGTTGGCCACGCCCACCCAGTCACATGACCCCGCCACAACAAGCCATGCCCACAGAACCGGTAGGGAAAATTTTTGAATTTCACCACTGGTTTTAGTTGATTTTTAATTGTATCTTTCATATTCTTTATTGCATTACTTTTTATATGTTATATTTTACCAATATTTTAAAAAACATTGCCCTATCTCTGCACTAAGATATATGGATAAGCTAAAAACATCTAAATACTTTCACAACTGTCTTTTATTGAAAAACATCAATGGAAAGATGTCATTGTAAGCTTCCAATAGAGGTCCTGGGGGGGCAGATTACTGGACTAATTTTGCCTTTGGCCTGACTCAGTATGTATCTTTCTATGTTATTGAGAGTAACACAATACAGTAACACAAAAAGGTATTTGTTTTCTATATTTCTATATTGTAACTCTCCAAAAGGGGTTATGGCTACTGAGAAACCATAATTAGACTATTATACATAATTAACTCTTTATTAAATCATAAAATCATTACTAAAATTATTAAACTCACAATCTTAATCATTACTAGGCATCCCAATGACAATGATCTAATCCTCAAGGGCCCTTTTGAAAAGCTCAGCTGAACATCTTATAAGCCTACTAGTAACCAATGAAGAGCTACTATACTAGTGCGATGCCACAGTTACAGCTTCCAGGTAGATGTCAAGGCAGCCCACGTAGAGCATGCTGCAGTTATTACTACAAAAGATGACAAGGGCTGAGTTGGGGGTATATGTTGTATTCAGGTGGGGAGAAAAAAAACAAAACAATGAGAGACCCAAGGCATAGACATTTATTTTATTTATTTATTGAATTTATTTGATGCCTATCTTGTAGCGAAGGACTTTGGGTGGCTTCCAGCCTTAAAATCCTAACAAATAAATATCTTTAAAAGAATAAAAGTAGAAATAATGGGACAGTAAGGAAAACTTCAGAAATTATTTTTGATGTTTAGAAACTTTGATCCAATCTTGAGGGGAAAAAAGAGGCAGAAAATTAAATTGCTATTTGCTGCTGCAGTTATAAATGTGGTTTTACTTTCGATTAGCTCTGGAAGAATGCTGCCTCATGATTTTATCAATACAATTTTAATAAAGCTGTATAACTGATTCATTAACTTAGCCCCCCAAGGCTCAAGAAACTTTATGCTTAGAAGACACAACTGGGACTATAATTCATTTCCACAATTCCAAGGCAATATTTAACCTCTAGGTCTTCATACAGATCTTTTCTCCCCGCTCCTCTCCCCACTTATAAAATAAATAAAGCAGCTCTGTTTTTCTTTTTCTTTTTAAATAAATGCTGGATGCAATCCATTCAGAGTAAAGGATTTCAAGTCTGTGGTGTTATCCTACTTGTCAAGAAATAAGCCTTTGCAGAACTGTTTAGAGACTGCAGGAAAAACAATAATATTTGCAGAAGAATTAAAAACGTGCTCATCTTCAGAGTACTTCTCCTATTTAAAACCAATGAGACCTAAAGAGTGTTAACCGAATTGCGAATAAAATTTTGAAGATATAAGCCTTTAACACAGAGGTTCTCAACCTGTGGGTCGTGACCCTTTTGGGGGGTCGAACGACCTTTTCACAAGGGTCGCCGCGCGCGCTAGCCCGCCATCTTGGAAATGCTCCCAGTTCAGCCATGCCTGCGGGTCGCCGAACAGCCGGTAGCCACGGAAGCAGAAGACTTCGCCCACCCGCCCGGACACCGCCATTTGAGTTCTTTTACCCTCTGTGCATGCACAGAACGCTTTGCACATGCGCAGAGGGTAAAAGAACTCAAATGGCGGCGTCCGGGCAGGTGGGCGAAGTCTCCCGCTTCCGTGGCTACCGGCTGTCCGGTGACCCGCAGACACGGCCGAACCGGGAGCATTTCACCCCTGGTGCCACGCCCCCTTTCAAGATGGTGGGCTAACGCGTGCGGCGACCCCTGTTCGCGGTGGCGGGGAGGGGGTCATGGGGGGGCTGCATTAAAAAGGTTGAGAACCACTGCTTTAACACAAAGGAAAAATAATGAATCTCTGTTTATTTGCTGTTTTTGTCACTCCAGCTGAGCCATAGCAACTTGAAAAGTGCACAACAGGGCACATTTTTGAAAGTATTTATCTTGTGTGGCTATAGGGAAGACATTTCAGTGCTCACTGAAATGCCCTTCATGTAAATAAACTTTATATCAATCTCTTGCTATGAAAAAGCAAATATCTTTGAACAATATTGTCCTAAATAGGGGGTGTGATGGGTCAGCCGTTAAAGATACTGAGCTTGTCAGTTGGAAAGATGACAACCCAGGTTTAAGACCCGAGCACTGCACGTCAGTGGGCTGTCCCATATTAGTTCTGATTATTCTACCGGTATGATGTACTCACACATTCAATTGCCAACTTAAATCAGCGGCCCCCAACCTTTTGGACACCAGGGACCGATTCTGTGAAGAGAGATTTTTCTTCGGACCAGACAGGGCATGGTTTCATGTGCTGCCTGCATCCTGCGGATGGAGCTTCACTTGTTTGCACAGCCCAGTTTCTGGTATGCCGAGGACTGGTGCCAATCCACGAACTGGGGGTTAGGGACCCCTGACTTAAATGAATTAATTGAATCAGGGACCAATGTTTCACACTGATACACTGTATGATTATTTAATGCAATAAAATGAAAAAAGAAACAAACTTTGGGGTAGTTGTTTATCCAGACTCTTTATATATTCAAAAGGAGACAAATACCACTTCCAAGAATTATGGCTGGTAAAAATCATACCATGAACTTCTGTATTTGATTCTTTTTGTATAATTTGTATTGAAGGCTTTTACAGGTAACAATTAGTCAATTAATTAGTCAATTAATCATGGGATCCATCCTGCAGTGATACTTATTTTTATCTTTTAAATGTCATCCCAGAATTCATCTTCCCCCTCAGTTTTCTTATACACTTCAGTGTTTTTCATGTAAAACTTCATTCTGAAATCAGTAGAATTTAAAATCTTAGAAATATTATTATGCAACATAGCTATGCAGTGTTTCTGATTCAGTTCTCAAACATAAATGAACATTTATTACACCAGCACCTTTTTGGAATAAAACCAAGGATCAAGGATGATCGGAATTGTTTATTCATACCATCAGGAGGCTTGACTTCTAACAGGTTTTGTTCATCTTGCCTGTCTTCTGTGTTCTCCTTGATGTTTTCTACCTCACACCAGAAATCCTCCATTGAAGTGCTATCAACAGAAGCTTGCGAATTGGAACGGCTATACACGGGAGAGCGCAATGATTCATTGGAGAGCATTCTGCTAATTCGTTGGCAACGAGGGAGAGATTTCCTGAAACAAAACAAAAATAAAGATCAGGAGAATAATGAAAAAATGATCTTATACTATTCACCTGATGGGCAGATTTTTGAATATTTACACTCAATTAGCCAAGCTGTTAATTTTGTTCTCTGCATGGGTAAAAGTGAGTTTCAGGTGGAAAATAAAAATCAGGAATCTCTATCATTCATTCAAACTTCCCCACTGTTTGGGTTCACCGAACTGTTTGAGGTCATATCCATCTGACTCTTTAAAGCAAAGAAAACCTGAAGTAAAATCGTAAGCAGTTATGCGGTTTTCACTTAGCAACTGCTTCACTTAATGACCAACTTACAGGAACCAAATGTGGTTGCCACATGAGGACTACCTGCATTGTGTTTTATGTCAAGTCAAAACATAGTAGAAAATCATATTCATGTTATATGATAGTGTGCCATACGTTTTGACAGCACGATCTGGGAAATATTAATGCTGGCAAAAATGGAGCTCATGGTTAAGTTTATAGTAGATTGTCCTCCACTGCCTTAAATAATGATATTCCAGATAATAAAGAAAAAAGACAGTAAAGCATATGTTCTGTTTACACACACACACACACACACACACACACACACACGGAGGAGGGAGGGAGGGAGGGAGAGAGAGAGAGAGAAAGTCCTATTTTTCCAGTACTACATTATAAAGGGTTATAATTGTTTTAATAATCAAGAGAAAAACTGTCTGCATATTGCAAGTATGGTTTTGTTATTAATGCATTACCATAAATTGAATCTTTCCAAGTAACTGTGTCCTAAATGCTTTATTGCAGCGGTCACCAACTGGTGGTCCGTGGACCACTGGTGGTCCGCGAGAAAATTTTGGTGGTCCGCAGAAAAATTATTTGCATTTTTTATATTGCACTGAATCAGGGGTCCTCAAATTACGGCTCCTGGGCCGGATACGTGCAATGAACACTTGTGTTGCTGCAGAGAGTCTCCCCTTTGGGGTCTTTTTGTGCGGGTCAGAGGGTGGCAGAAATTCCGACTTGGGGTCTGCTTCAGCCTCCTGGTGCAGGGCTTTGGGCGAAGGCTGGAGGGAAGCGCCGCTGGTGGCGAAGAGCCGGACAGCCTTGTTCCAGTGGGACTGCATCATGGCCTGGAACTGGGTGACCACCTCAGCCCGCTGAGCCTCCAGGCGCCAGTACTCCCGCAGGTCTTCCCTCTGCTTGGAAAGCCTATGCTCGTAGTCCTCAGTGAGGTGCTTCTGCTCCTCGGTCAGATCCAATTTGAACTGAGCCAGCTGTTTTGCCAACTCATTCTCGTGGTGGCTGCTTAGCTGCAACAACTGCTTCCTGTTGGGGCCCTAAGGAGCCCGGGTGGGGAGGCGAGGAGTGGCTGGCAGGGGAGGGGCAAGTAGAGGCCGGCGAGGCACCCCTCGATGTGAGTGACATCAAGTTAGCCATGCCCACCCAGTTACATGACCACTTAGCCATGCCCACCCAGCCGGTCATTAGGCAGATCATATTAGTGGTCCGCGGGATTTAAAATTATGAATTTAGTGGTGCCTGAGGTCCGAAAGGTTGGTGACCCCTGCTTTATTGTCAATATTAAAAGTTTAAGGATATAGAGAGAAATCAAATTATATGAAAGGAAAAATCAAGTTGTTTGTAAGAGAAAGTTTTATACAAGTCAGTGGAAAAGAATGTTCCACATAACTCTGTAATGTGCAAATAAACAATAGTGAAATGATTCTAACCAAATGTACCTATTAACCATCTGTCAAATGATAAGATATAATTCAGACTTTTAAAGCAGATGGTATATTTTGCAAAAGACAATAACATTTTTGGTTTTATGGAGTAATATTTTTATGGAAGAAAAAATATTAATTGTAGGGAAATGCAAATATTTCATATGCATTAGGACAGTTACTGCTTTGAGATAGATAAGATATAGAACAAATATGATTAAGTATATTTAAATGACTCAAGTCAATGAAGTGGATTCCATTTAGTTTGGTTATTGGTACTGCATGAAAAAACAAGTAATTTTAAAGGATGTTTGTACTATGATTTTTAGAAGAGACTAAATCTATGTATGTTTAGCAATAGCAATAGCACTTAGACTTATATACCGCTTCATAGTGCTTTACAGCCCTCTCTAAGCGGTTTACAGAGTTAGCATATTGCCCCCATCAATCTGGGTCCTCATTTTACCCACCTCGGAAGGATGGAAGGCTGAGTCAACCTTGAGCCGGTGAGATTTGAACCGCCGAACTGCAGCTAGCAGTCAGCTGAAGTAGCCTGCAGTGCTGCACTCTAACCACTGCGCCACCTCGGCTCTTAGAGGTTTATCTCTAGAGTTGTCATTCCTGTGCTACCACATGAACAGATGCAGTCTACGTTTTAAAAATATCACATGATACTTAATTTCAGAGTGTACACATAACTGCTGCTGTATAAAGTTGGAGGGCTCTTGCATGAAATCTGCATATTTGAATGATATTAGATTGAAGTAAGCATTGGTCTTAACAATCACAAAGCAATCATGATTATATCAGTTAAGGGCTTTATTTCATGATGACACTGGTTGCCTACTAAGCTGAAGAAGCAATGCAATTTGTCCTAATTAATTAATTTTATTTTTTATATCCTATCACAATCTTTACAAAATTCTACGTAGGACTCTTCAGATTTTAGTTACTCCTTGGGTACAATTGCCTGCGAGTAGGAGAATAGGCAGAATCTTTACATAAACCATATAAAGAAATTAAGAAGTTAAAGCTGAATAATAGCATAAAGCTGGGAAGTGGGAAGTAGTAACAGGGCCAAGTGCCACGGTCCTGTAGAAGTAGGAAGTGCAATGCCATGGTAAGTGCCACAGTAGAAATTAGAAATGGGAAGCAGTGGGAGAGGACTTAGAATGGAAAAGTATTTTGAGGCACATGCATCTCCAACCTATACTTTGCTTACATGCAAGAGTAAGCAAAGTATAGGTAAATTATCCTAGCCCAGCTTCTAGCTTCTATTTGTACATACCAGTATATATTTGTTGACTTATAAAAACTTGTGGTCATTAAAATGTACTTAATTTTTTGCATGCATTATTGGGGATATCAAGAAACAAGCAGATACCATGATGTTGTCCTCTTCTGCCAAACAAGTCCAAAAACTTTAGAAAGTTTACAAACAATTATTAACTACTTATTGTAAACAATAGCTACGTGTTAGATAACGAATTTCCCTACATAATTTCTTATGGAGACTCAAGAAATATAAAATATAAATCTAAAATAGTGTTGTGTGAACAATGTACTTCTGTACATAGGAAGCACTTCAGAAGGATCGGATAATAACAATGACAGATAACACAGCTGTTCTTTTCATATTACCGTAAGTGTAAACATTTTTGATTTTTAAGTTTGGGCAAGATGTATTTATTACATGTAACAGTTAAGAAAATAAACTCATTGTAAATTATGAAAAGTTGCACATGACAGCAGCTTTCCAAGCTGTATTATTTTTGGACCATTCTCTCATATAATTGGTTTCATGCTGTAGAGGCATCTGAGGACTGAAGAGATGATAGAGGAACAAAATGGTTTGCTTGGATTAGATGGACTGTTAATCACTGTCAGGAAATTAAAACATTCCTGTCTCTCAGAAAAAGGGCCACTAACCATGATCTTTGCCCTCATCTAGCCCCATTACTTTGTTAGCATAACCACCATATAAGGAAAAAAAGAGTTTGTGATTTCAACAGCAGGCTTTTCTTTTATTATGGTACCATGTACGAAAAAAATACAAAACTGATTGTGTCACACTTGTAGCATTTCACTCATTTGTGTTGTTTAAAAGGACATTCACAGCTGTTCAGACCAAATAAGCAAATAAGACATGAATGGAGTATGTAGTGTTTAATTTTGTGATTATATTGTTTTCTAGTATTTACATCTTATAGGAACATGAATGTATGAAACCAGCGGTGGGTTGCTCCCGGTTCAGCCCGGTTCAGCGAACCGGTAGCGGCGGCGGGAGGCTCCGCTCACCCGCCCGAGACGCTTCTGCGCATCCGCAGAGGCATTGCGTGCGCAAGCGCGTGAGCAAACCAGTAGCGACGGGATTTAGAACCCACTATGAAACACACTGAGGTCTTCAAGATTGCCTTGTACAAAATGGATATTTGGTGTGCATATTATATTGCAGTATGGACTGAAGTTTATATTATATTCATGGGGAAATAACCTACTAGCCAACTTGGAAATTGGTATTCTGTGATTGGTTGCACCCATCACAACAATCATTATGTGAAAATGTTTGGGTTGTCTTTTTGTCTATGCATTCCCAGGGTCCATGTAGCAGAAGCAATATGTAGATAAATTACAATCAATCAATCAATCAATCAATCAAATTCTTTTGCCAAAATAATTAATTATATACCAATATGCTTTTGTTCCTCCATTGATCTTCACTACCTTTCAAATGATGTGAACTAGATTACAGAATCATTTCTAAATCAATTCAGTAGAAAATCATCTGGGTCTAATGTCATGCTAGATGAACTGAGTCGAATGCCTGTAGAAAAATAATGCCTGAATTGGATAATTGAAGAGGATGTGAAACAAACACTAGTATCCAGCTGCTCTTTGCTAAGCGTTTACTGCAGGTGAAAGACAGGGAATTGGCAGTATGGCATCATGGTGTTAGTTTGATTTAAAAATATGCAAAAAACAAACAAAACAACAACAAAAACCCTTCCTGGAAAACCTAGAACCTGAAAAAACCTGAAGATTCCCTGGAAAATCCGGGGGGGGGGGATCATGAGCTTTAAATGGCATTCCATTTCAATTAGTAATGGAATATCGGAGACAGCTAAGAAAACAAACAAATGGTTCATCAAACAGCCCAGATTTCTCACTCAAGGCACAAATGAACAGGCTCATCCTACTTCTCACACATTATGCAAAGACCTAGCAGAATAACTCAATTACAGTGGCAATGATTGTTGGAAGACCTGAAAGACGATGTGGTTGCTAAGAGTCAACAATGACTTGATGGTACATAATATTTCAAATTAACTGGGTGAGAAAATATTGTATGCAGTACAGTATACAATTAAAAAAGCAGTGTTATCCATCAGTGTTATCCTGTGCTCAGTTGAAAGGTTTTATTAGTCAATTCTTCTTTCAGAAAGGACTCACATATTGAATTTTGAAATATTAAGCGTTCTGCATGCAATTTGATGTTTAGCCACAGGAGCATTTCTTTTTAGGCTTTCACAAGAATCATGAAATAGAAACATATTCTAAATGTAATTCTTCCAAATTCTAATGCTTTTGTATAGCTCTATTAGCATATAGACCATGTAATATCAAAGTATATGGAAGAAAAGGTGAACCACAGAGGTATTTTCAAGTGTGAAGAATAAATTTTCTTCTGGTACCATATTTGGGTTTTCTCTCTCTCTTTTGATAGGTGTTTAGTTTGCTAGGCTACATTTACAGATAAGGCACTACTTGGGATTGTTCATTCAGCAACCATTCAACAGTAGGACAAGCGCTGAACAAAGTGACTTAACAATTCATACCCAAAATTCCAACTATTGCAGGGCCCCCACAGTTGTGATCAAAATTCAGGCACTAGGCAGCCCAGCCATACTTGGGAGCATTTCAACTCCGCTTAGCCCCCCATCTATGCCTTTTGGCCCCTTACTGTCCTGCACTCTGCCACCTCAGGTGACCTTCACTGTCTTCTTGCTCCCACCAGGCATGCCTAGCAAGGTTGATGGGCTGGCCTGGGGCTGGATTTTGCTGCAGTGCAGGGGCTGCTTTTGTAGCCCTAGAGGCACAGTGCATCAAAATACCTCTTTGTTCCTCACTTCTGGTCCAGGCTCGGGCTACCTTCATGTTGAAGAAAAAAAACCCAAAACATTCCTTTGCAAGGAGCTCCTGGCAGGGTAAGGCTTCAGTTCCATAAAGGGGGGGGGAGCCCAAAGCACTCCCATACCTGAGAGGTATGTGGCTTTTTGATGCACTGCATGGTCGCAACGTTTTTCAAAAGGGCATTTTGGTGCATTACAGCTCTGGGGTTGCTTTTGGCTTTTGTTTACGCAGCTAAAGCTCTGCTCCTTTTATCCTCACTGCTATTTTGAAAGAGACAGCCTATCTGTTCTAGTGTTCGATGAAAACAATTCTAGCAGAATATTTACCTAGTATGTTATATGACCACTATTTCTGGTTTGCAAAAATTCAAACAAATACTAGATGGCAGTGAAGACTTACATCTTGTGGTCAGCCCAGATATAGTAGTCTTGATAAAATCTTCATTGGTTGACTAATTTTTATCTGATCAAAACAATCTGAATAAAAATACATTCTGTTCTTGTTATGATATATATGCGCATAAAAAACATTTTAAAAACACATTTGGTTTTGAAAAGGATGCCTTGAATGCATTGGAAAATTCTCATCATGCACACAGCTATCAGGCTATTTCATTTTGCAATAAGCACTGTTAGGCAATTCACAGAAAAGAAGTAAAAACTAGAAAGCCAAACAAAATTAAAGGCAGGAAAAAATAAAAATAAAATGAAAGTGTTTGTTCACACCCAAACCATTCATCAGATTACTCCATAATTTCCTATTGTAGCAATCTAGTGTTGTTCCATCACATCAATGCACCATTTCATATATTCCCTTTTGTTCTTTAAACTTCTCAACTTCCTCCTTTTGAGGCTCTCATCAACTCCATTAACAACAAATTTCCATTCTTCTTAACCCTATTCACTCTTCTTTCAGGAATTTATTTCAATTGTTATTGAATCACCTTGTATCATCAGACTATCTTTTCATTCATTCATTCATTCATTCATTCTTGCATTCAAAACATTTATATAGCTGCCCATCTTTCAGCCAACAATCATTTTTTTAAAAACTACAAAACAGAATCAGTTAAAACATAAAACATTCAAAACAACAAAAACCTAGTGCCAATGCATGCTAACATACCATTATTTAATCTTCCAATGCTTGGGGAGAAAGTCAGGTCTTTAAGGCCTTACAGAAGGCTAAAAAGGTGGAGGCCTGCTGAACTTCAGAGGGCATAGATGTTCCATAGGGCAATTGCTGCCATGGAAAAGGCATGGTTCCTAGCTCCTATTAGAGGATATGATACACATATTCTTCTTTCATTTATTGTTGTACTGAGTTCGTATTTATTCAGCCTTTTCATTCTTGGTTTTATCTTTTATTATTTTGACACAAATAGTTCTTAAGTACCCAATTCCTATAGCATTGAACTTACTATTATTCTTCTCGAGTGCCCAAGTCGACTCCTATATACCTAACTGAGCAAAAGACACAGCCATTTGAGTTCCTTTTAGTAATCATTAATTGCCCAAAACAAGATACATTATGACCCGTAACCATTCTACTCATATTGTATGTCTCAAAATTTCTGCATTTGTCAATACATCAAGGTAAACAAATTCATTTACACCAGTAGTTCCCAAAGTGGGCAGTACTGCCCCCTAGGGGGCGGTGGGATGACTTAGGGGGGCGCTAAGAGGCAAGGGGGGTGGCAGGGGGGTACTAAGAGGCCACGTGGAAGGCAGGAAAGCATGTCGGGGCGGTGGGGAAGGGAGGTAGCAGCCTACTCCCTTCCCTGCAGCCCTGCCATGCTTTCCACACGGCCTTCCCGGCGGTCCCTCACGCCCGCTTGCCTTCCGAGGTTGGCGTCCAGCCCGGCCCGGCCAGTGGGTGGGCGGGTGGCCCTTCCACACGGCCTTCCACACGGCCTTCCCGGCGGTCCCTCATGCCCGCTTGCCTTCCGAGGTCAGCATCCAGCTCGGCCCAGCCAGTGGGTGGGTGGGCGCCCCTTGGTGAAGATGCAGCCGCTGCTCTGGAGCTGAGAGGGTTGGCGTCCAGCCCGGCCCGGCCAGTGGGTGGGCGGGTGGCCCTTCCACACGGCCTTCCACACGGCCTTCCCGGCGGTCCCTCATGCCCGCTTGCCTTCCGAGGTTGGCGTCCAGCCCGGGCCGGCCAGTGGGTGGGCGGGTGGCCCTTGGTGGAAATGCAGATGCTGAGAGGGGTGGCGGAAGGGCAAGCGGATGTCCCGGGGCTGCTGCACATGCACCCGTCCTGTTTCTGCAAAGGCAGAGCCCTTGCAGGGCGATCCAAAAGGGGAGGGGGATGCTGCAGAAAAGGCCGCCTTCCACCCGTGCTGGCTCCGTGGCGCTTGGGACTCCGAAGCAGCCCACTGGCTTCTCACCCGGCCACCTGCCTGCTCTCTTTGCAGATTGGCCCGGCTGACCACCAGTGCCACTCTGGGAACTTGGCCCGTGGCGCCGGGTTGGAAGCCAGTGAGCTGCTTCGGAGCCCCAAGTCCCGCGGAGCCGGAACGGGAGGCACGGGTGGAAGGTGGCCTTTTCTACAGCATCCCCCTCCCCTCTTTAGATCGCCCTGCAGGGCTCTGCCTTTGCAGAAACATCTCATAGCTGCTGTCACAAGATATTTGCCTTGGGGGAGGTTGCTTTCTACTGCAGAAGAAAGAGAGGGAGAAAGAAAGAAAGAAAGAAAGAAAGAAAGAAAGAAAGAAAGAAAGAA
>QLTV01003390.1:1774204-1793496 GCA_003457575.1 Thermophis baileyi
GAAAGAAAGAAAGAAAGAAAGAAAGAAAGAAAGAAAGAAAGAAAGAAAAAGACTTATGACCACAATTGAGCCCAAAATTTTGGTTGCTAAGCAAGAACGTTGTTAAGTGAGTTTCACCACATTTTACAAGTTGGCCACGCCCACCTGGTCACCTGACTACCAGGCCACGCCCACCTGAAGGGGGTGGGGTGGGGGCACTGAGGATGAGTTTGTAGCACCAAGGGGGCAGTGGACTGAAAAAGTTTGGGAACCACTGATTTATACGTTCTATGTTTTTTAGAAAACCATTTATGGGTGAACTGCTGTGTTCTCTCTGTTTTCCTTGTCAAACACAAGTACCATGGTCAGGGGTGGGTTCCGGTTTTCGTCGCTGCCGGTTCGCTCAGTGGCGCACGTGCGCTTTGCGCATGCGCAGTGCTAAAACAAAGCTTCTGTGCATGCGCAGAAGCGAAAAACAAGATGACTCAGGGGCATGGCCAGGCTGCCATTACTGCCGGTTTGGAGAACCAATCCCTATTTTTACTACTGGTTCTACCGGCAGGAACCGACCTCTGACCAAGGTCTTTCATGTATTAATTTTCAGATCCATGCTGTATTCGTGATTGCATCATACAATCTATTTTATATCTACTAAAAATTATATTTCAGCCACCAATAGATTTCATCTGCAAATATAAATGCACATATATTCACATCCTTAAACGGGATACTTCTGCTGTTACCATAAATATTCCTATATATTAAACAACCAATGTGGCATCCTACATTCTTGTCTTATTCTCTTAGTGTAGAGTAATTATCTAAGACATTTACTTTCACTAAAGTTTACTTCCATCATACCCTACCACATTTATTACATTTAAAAGCCAGATTTCAACTTCAACCATTTGGACTTCTTTTGATAAACATTAATTGGTCAGAGCAGACTTTATTTAGTTACTCATTTATCTTTATTTATCAAATTGCTATCTGCCCATCTCACCTAAGTAATTCTTGGGGGTTTAAAATTAAAAATTGTAAAAAGATTCATAGTTAAAAACAATGTTAAAAACAGAACTAAACAGATAGAAGTTTAAAAATTACAAATGTTAAAAATAGTGGAAGGTGTACCCTCAAGCTTCCAACTACCCGCATGCCACTTTTAGTTGCATGCCACTTTTAGACCCCGATGCCAGTTGGCAGAACCAGGTCTTGACACTTTTCTGGAAGACCAGAAGAGTGGGGGCCCACCTCAGCTCATAAGATGTTCCATAGAGTGGGGACAACAGCAGAGAAAGCTCTCTTTCTAAACCCTGCCAGCCAACATTCTTTTAACCATCAGTGTGCAATATACTTTCGTTGCTTGACCAGGTAGGATAGGTCAATAAGATAGGGACAAGTAGTTTCTCAGGTATTCTGGTCCCACAGCTTGAATTGGACCCAGAAGCAGAAGGACACCCAATGCAGTTGCGTAGCAGAAATATATACTACACACTATCTTTATTGTTACTGTACGTTTAAACTTTTATCTATTTTATCTATTTTGCAACATACCAAATCATTTAATTGATGTAGTTTTTTGTACAGAGCAGCCTATGATTCAAGCCTATTTATTTTATCTAAACCAGAGAACACAATAAATTTTATTTGTGACATCAATTCATTTCTCAAAGACCTGCTGAAGAATAAAAATTTGGCATGTATATGCTTACCTGGTATAACTATATGTTAACTATACTGCATTTTCCAAATTTTGTTCATTTCCATCTCTTGTATCTTGTTGGTTTCCAACAAAAAACATCCTAAATCACATCACGTGACTGCAGAACACTGCACAAGCCATAAAGGTGAGCTGGTTGCCAAGCATATAAAATGTGATCATAGGGAGTGGTGGCGATTGCTGCTGATGGAATTCTGGAACTGGTGTCATAAATACTTTTTGGTAGGGGATCCATCATAATTTTGAATAGTCTCTAAGGGCCAATCATCAAGTAAGGACTACCTTCCCTTTGTAGAGCAAAACATCATTTTTTTCCAATCCAGTGGTGAATACCATCTTCACCAGTGGTGAAATCCAATTTTTTTTACTACCGGTTCTGTGGGCATGGCTTGGTGGGTATGGCAGGGGAAGGATACTGCAAAATCTCCATTCCCACCCCACTCCAGGGGAAGGATACTGCAAAATCCCCATTCCCTCCCCACTCCTGGGGGAAGGATATTGCAAAATCTCCATTCCCACCCCACTCTGGGGCCAACCAGAGGTGGTATTTGCCGGTTCTCCGAACTACTCAAAATTTCCGCTACCGGTTCTCCAGAACCTGTCAGAACCTGCTGGATTTCACCCCTGATCTTCACATACATTAAACCAGTTTTAAAGCCATTCTGTTAGTAAAGCACATTCATATTTTAGTAGTTCCCCAATTATACTATCAATAGCAATAGCACTTAGACTTATATACCACTTCACAGTGCTTTACAGCCCTCTCTAAGTGGTTTTACAGAGTCAGCATATTGCCCCCAATAATCTGGGTCCTCATTTTATCGACCTCGGAAGGATGGAAGGCTGAGTCAACCTTGAGCTTGGTGAGATTCAAACTGCCAAATTGCCTGCTGCTTTATCACTTTCAATATTCTCACATCATTTATTTCATCCTTTAAATCATTTTTTCACCTCTATTTACAGATTTGTTTCAGTTGTAGTGTTCACATGCATTAGGACAATTATAAAACTACCCTATTAGAAAACAACGTACATATTTTAGTAGCTCTCAAATTATAGACCCTTCACCTAACATGTGCTATTAGGCCTTGAGCCCAGATACAGAAATGGAATGCTAATAGTGTATGGAACAAGACTAGGTGACCTAGAGTTTGAAAAGATCAGTTTCAAATTATTATTATTATTAATGGATCAAATAAAAATGTAACGTCTCCTTGAACAGAAACTCACAGACTTCGTGTTTGTAAAGCAAATGAATAATAGATTTAAAATGATTATGTTGGGAAAGCTTGGAGGAATTAAAAGAAAAGGCAGTAGTAGAGAAGATGGGATGAATGGATTAAATTGATTGTTAAATAACAACAAGTTGTTATTAAAGAGAGGTCAAGGTGGCAAAGATTTTTCTGCACAATCACCTCTTGATTAGATTAAATAGCACCTCAAAATCAATAGAAAAGTGCAAATTAACAGCTAGTGCAGGATATAACTGAGAGGTTATTTAAGATGATATAATTTACTAACACTTTCATTTTATATTAAAAGTTTAATTTTTGGAACTTACCCCAATTAGCATCATCAAAATCCTCAATTGATTTGAAGAGAATTTCTAATTATATACAAGAAGAAATAATATATATTGCTATACCTGTTATTTTCCCATATAAATCATGACATGTCCTAAATTTAGGTTAATTATAAGTATTGATATCTTCTGAATATGTGGCATGAATTGGCAATCCTAATTCAACCTTTTTGTCTTCCACAAATAGGAAACATAAATATATCTGCAAGCCACTATCTGCACTGCTAACAGATAAGTGTGTAAATAATGTAAAAGATGGCAGTATTCAATATATTTAAAACATTGACGTAAGAAATCAAAGAGGATGAAACCCTACTGAGAGACTTTTCATGCAGTCTTCATAAAATATTTGGCAAATTAGCACCACAACATGTTTTGTTAAATAGAACAATTTTCAAGTCTTGAATAGCAGAGTAACCAACTTCTAGCATACTGTACTTTTATCTGCCATTTTCTAAAGTAATGACTTAGCAATGACTAAAAATCATAACATTTGCTGCAATTATATATTCATGCATTTCATATTTTTTAAATTGGAAATTGAATTATCAAAATATTTCTATTATTAAAGTTTTGTTTCTATACTTACTGATAATAATGAACACTCATAAAATCATACAAATAAAAAGTACTATGACATTATAGTTTCAACCTTATGAATATTTAGTTAGAAATAAACCTGCAACGTACATTCACTATAATTTTCCTCAAACTTTATTTCAAATGCCCTGTAAAAATTTGTCAAACAATTTTGGTAATATCTATCATTTTGAGATTTTAAAAGCATATTTATATATCTACACAATAGATAATGTGCATAGATAGTTTAGATTGCAAATATTTAAACTCAACAGCATATAGAAAGTTTGACTCCAATTCACAATATTATCAACTCTTAGAAAAATGCATATAATCTCACTTTTCTGTATCTATCCTTTTTTTAAAGCTATATGTTGCTCAGTATTGTGGTAATATAGATTGTAACTGCATGTTCGGGAGGTTTTCTGCAACCCCTTGTTATTTTTTAAAATGAGAGGAAAATATTGATGAGCTATGTCTATAGAACAACTTACCTTAGTGGGTTAGGATTTTATTGAAAATATAGAGTGAAAATAATGCCTGTTGTCATAAACCCGTGGCAACTGATCTTCTTCTAACAAACATACATATTCTGAAACTCTTCTGCCTCTGATAAGATAGACTAAAGCTTTGTATTTCTGGTTTTTTTTGTTTTTTTTTAAAAGGCTCTCTTCTTTACAAAAAAAGGAGGGAGAGACTGTTGGTCTTTGAGAGAAATAGAACCTCTCTTCACAGTAACTAATTAAATGCTTGATGCCTTCAGGACAAATGCTTGGACTACATTTTTCTGGCTGTGTCAGGACTTAAACCTTTCATGCACTTGCCTAGTAAAGAAATTAAAGCTCAATTGGCTGTGAGTAATCCTGATGATTCATAAGAACTCCAGTTGTAAGAATGGGGGAAACAAACCAAAAATTATTTGTTTATTTTCCACTACAAGACTATAATATCTCATTTAGTTAAGAAACTAGAATCTATTGCCATCATCCTGGCCAGAATTTATAATGTACAATAAAATGCACTGAAAATATAAGTTCATAAAGCATTTAAAGAATCTTTATTAAAATCATTCTTTGGAAAAGTTTCTTGAAAAGTGGTCCTTTTAAAAGTTGCAAAACAATGAGAGTTACATTTCTGCTATGAAGAATACTTCAAAGTCTCTTTTCTTAGCTACCACAATTGGGACCAGCAAAACTCCATCACTAAGTCCCATAGTTGCTAAGTGGAAAATTATGTGACTACAACATATTTATTTCCCATTTGTCCATTAAGAAAGTCACTGTGGTCATTAAGCAAAACACTATGTGACTGTGACTTATGATTTTATTTCCACATTTTCCACTAATACTGTTTGTTGCAAGCTGATTCGGAAGCATGCAAATAGCAATCACATGACTTTGGATATTTCAATGGTCATAAATGTGAGGATTGGTTCCCAAACTGTTTTTTTTATACTGTTGTAACCTCAAATGATTGATAAATAAGGCGGTCATTAAGTAAGGATTACCTGTAAAATACATCTGCAACAAAATGATCAGACAATCTATCAGCAGTATCAAAAATATTAGAGGATCAAATTTAGGGAATCAAATTTAACTCCAATACAGAAATCATAATGGTAGATGGCCTTTTAACTTCATTGAAAGGAGCCCTTCTCTTCTCTGAACAGTTGCTTCCACTGTCAAACTACTCTTAACCATTAAGAAAGTACCCAGAAATGAAATGAACTATATTATTGGTACATGGAGGTAGAAAAGCTCAATTATAATAGAAAAGATGTGATATTTTGAAGCTGACAAATTACAAGGATTCACAAGTTCCAAGTGAAGCTAAAGCAAAAGAACAAAGCCAACCCATTTCTACACTATGACTGTGAGCATATACGGTACTCGCTATTTTCAAGGCAAACATCAGGAATCACTTGGATGTCCTGAACCTAATTGATAAGAATCTGAGGAATTCAAGTAAAGCCAGATGCCAAGTGCCAGAACTTGGTTGTAAGTACCGTTTGAGCAGGTCTGTTGTAACTTTGAACAGTCAGTGTTGTTAAGCGAGGACTACCTGAACATGGGCAAATTCCAATTTTAGCAACATTCCAGTTTGAAAATAAACATATTTCCTTATTTGAAATAGATTTTCAAAGATTTTCAAAACATGGTGATCAAGAGAAGACGTCATGTTATAGTAAGTCTAAGAGTAAACATGTACAAAGGAATTTTTTTCTGAAAAAAAGTTTATGTTCAGAGATACTGTAATAACTGGAAATAATATTTCTCTCATATAGCAAAATATCTTATCCTTTATTTCATACTGTGAGAATGTGGTGCAAAGTCTGTAGAATACAGAAAAATGATAAATCATGTATATGACTAATATCGGGACTTGCTGGAAAAGTATACTGTATTGTTCCAGTTATTTAAACGCTATCAGGAAACAAGATTTGGTCAAGGTTTGAAGACTGTATTATCTTTATCCTGAGGCTGGAAAATTATCCTTTGTTCAGAAGTGATGACCTAGCTGTCTTGAGGGGAAAAAATTCAGTAAGATTTCCTTGCAGAGAGAAACAGAAGAAGATTCCAAGGCATACCGGTAACTCATAATCAGGATTCTCCAAATCCTGAAAGAGTATCCACTGAAAATATTTTTGAATTCACACATACTATAGGTGTATTAAAGAATCATGAATCATTCATAGTCTCAAAATATTTTTCAACTTACACATTCTGTAGGCTTTCTTAGCAGCTTCATCTGTACTGAAATCAGCAATTATGTCCGCCCACAGACAAATCAAGCATAGGCTGACTACAGAGACATTTGCTTCACCCTGTTGAGCTTATCCAGTCTGGGCCATTGCTGTCCATAAAGTTAGAAAGTGCAGTGTAATGGCATGAGATAGAAACGGTGTAAATGTGATAACAACTAAATAAAAAGCCCATAGTATCTGATTCTAGACCCTTATTAAGAGAATGATATAACTACACACAAAAAGACAAGGAGGCCTTTAGTCTAGTTTGAGATGTCAAGTAATGCTATCAACACCTTTATCATCACATATAAGCAAGAGGTGGGTTCCTCCCGGTTTGGACCGGTTCGCCCGAACCAGTAGTGATCCGCTGGTGACGTCACGATGACGTCACGGAACCGGTTCTGTCGATGCTGGTCCATGGGCGACGCCATCTTTTTTTTGGATTTTTTTTGGGGGGGGATTTTTTTCCGGGTTTTTTTCTTCTGCGCATGCGCAGAAGCCAAGTTCCCGGCACTGCGCATGCGTCGCCATCTTGTTTTCGGCTTTATTTTTTTGGGGGAAAAAAAACTTTTTTTTTAAAAAAAAATTACGTTTTTTTTTTCTTCTGCGCATGCGCAGAAGCCGAGTTTCCGGCACTGCGCATGCATCGCCATCTTGTTTTCAACTTTTATTTATTTATTTTTTTTCAGCACTGCGCATCCGCGCCCACGAGGTGTGGCCACGCAGCGCGGGACGAAGCGAACCAGCAGCGAGGCAAGTTAGAACCCACCCCTGATATAAGCATTCTTGTTTATATATTCAATCCATTAAAAGGGATTAATTTCCTTCTTAGGTGTCCCAAAAGTGCTTTTTCAAGAGGCAACTGGGCTTTCTGATTTTTCTTCGAAGACGTTTCTCATCCAAGAAGCTTCCTTCTAAGGTGTTTTGAATTTAAGAGGTGACATCTGTAAATGCAGATAGCATTTTATTTCAGATAGGAACTAATAGGTACCTATCTATGATTTATGAGGACATATTTAAAAATTTGAAATATATTGATTACTAATTATTCTTACATATCTTAAAAAAATAATTTACTTCAGAACAGAGTTTATCTGGGTGTTATGGACTTTTTACTGTACTGTAATATAGAGGTCCGCAACTCTGGGGCCACGGACCACTACCAGGAATTGAGCCTCTGAAGCAGCAGGCAAGTGCACACAACTTCATTTGCATATGTGTGGGATTTAGGTTGTGCACATGAAACCATTCCCCATTTCTGCTGCCAAAACTGCCAAAGCCACTGCTACTGTTGCCGGTCCACGGATCCAAAAAGGTTGGAAACCCCAGTTCTAATAGAACTTTATATGGGATAATTTGGAAATATTGACAAAATTTTTGTATCTAATAGCTTTAATAATGCATTGGCAAGCTTCACAATGTGTTAGACCAAGCAGGCACCTCTGCATCTATGAGACTATTTCATGGCGGTGGTAGTAGTCTTGGATGTCAGTACTCAAAATGGACAGAAGTGAGTATTGCATGAAATGTGCTGCTACATTTGAGGCAACTGAAATAGGAATGAGGACAAGTGATGTTTATTTTCAGGGGCACAATGGCCAGAACAAAATAGAAAATGTTAATGGCCCACAATTTGCTTCAGAGGAGATTAAATGTTTTACACTTCACAATAGTTTTTGATACATTGCTTTTGCCTCACAGCAATCAGTTGTTAATTAATTATGTGCCATTAGTCACGGTCAACTCTTAGCACCATATAGATAAGTTTCAAAGAATGGTTGACATTTGTGCACATACTGTTAAAGTAAGTTCTTACAACAAAAACTGGTATACTTCTTACGGCATGTTACAGTAATGCACATAGTGTATCTTGCAGCTATAAGTATAACCAGAAAATTATGATTAATATCAATAGCAATAGCACTTAGACTTATATACCGCTTCATAGTGCTTTTACAGCCCTCTCTAAGCGGTTTACAGAGTCAGCATATTGCCCCCAACAATCTGGGTCCTCATTTTACCCACCTCAGAAGGATGGAAGGCTGAGTCAACCTTGAGCCGGTGAAATTTGAACCGCCGAACTGCAGCTAGCAGTCAGCTGAAGTAGCCTGCAGTGCTGCACTCTAACCACTGCGCCACCTCAGCTCAAGGGATCCTATTGTTGTGAATAACCAAGCATAATCTTTATCATAAACAATCTAGGTATCTGCTTTATAATTTGATGCTGCATATTAATCCAGTGCAGAATTTGGAGACATCAAAATGGACAGGCAAAACAATACATTCAAAATCCAGGTGGTACTCTGCGATATTAGAATACTATCTAAAGTACTAGAGTACTTCCTCTAGTATTTGAAGCCAAAATCAATATGTGCCAGAAAGGATGTAACATTATCTAGAACAAAAATACATGCTACTTGAAAAAAAATCTGATTTATAATTCTTTATTTAACCCTGTAAACTCTATTGGTAAGATACTTTATATAATTCTATTGTCAGTACAGTCAATCTCACAATGGAGGATAATTATTATATATTTGATTCTGTGGAAATGGGTACATGTATCAGTGATGTAATGTTGAATCTACTATATTGTTGAATCTACTATTTTTGTGTAGTATGTATATTTTTGATTGTTATATAATGAAAATGTTTATCTATAAATCCAGTCTTACCTGGGCAGGTATGGGTATATTTGCGTATTTCTCTCTGAATGTGTGTGTTTGTGTGTTTGTGTGTGTGTGTGCAGGGTGGTGGTGTATGCAGCAACAGTTGTTTCAGGGAATATTTTCAAATCTCTTTTATTAACTGTAGCTATGTTGATCCAGCCCAGCTGTTTAACTCTCCCCAGAAATATATTGGTGAACATTTTTAAATTTCTTCTAGGATATATTAAGAGTTTGTACTACTATCTTAGTTGAATGACATCATTTTGAACAACTGCAGAGAAATAGTGATATAGTGAATATAACTTTAAAGAACAGTTTAGAATTTTTTATTCATCTAAATATCTGTTATTACACTTAACACAACACTATTTTAATTAATAATATATTTTGTAATGAATAATGTCTTCTTTCTAAAATCTCATCTAGAGACTGATCAACAAACCAATCAAGACTGCATTGTTTCCATGTAGTTAAATTTATTCATGTAAATGTAACAGCATATATTACAAATGTGTACTTAGCGATAAAAAAACCAATTATGCAAAGAAAGCATTTTTAAAAATATGTAAAAATCAATAATCCTCTATGACATGTGCTAGTGTAAACTTTAAAAATATAAAGAAAAAGATACTGATTTTGAAAATTTATCAATTTATCTTTGACAGTGTTGTTGTGTACTGCCTACAAAGCTGTCCTAGGTAAAAACACGTATGAGAAAAGGAAGTCTCGGGAAATGCAACTCCAACTTTGATTCTAAGATACCATTTAAAGAACTGTTTAAAATGCAAACACTGCATGTGATAAGAAACAAAGCATATAATACAGATTAAGTTGTCCAGAACACATAAACGACTATACTTTATTCAATGCTTTAAAACACTGAATGACCCGCGAACTTTCCACAATGCAAGTTTTGATCTCTGCCATTCTCAGCCATATCGATGAACTGAGGAAAGAAATAAAACAAAAACAATGAAAAATGAATCTATTTTACTATTGCTTACAGTATTTCCCATTATAACAACGAAGACTGAAAACTGTCCTTGGGCCTATATATTTTAGCCTGATTGTGTGAAAATGATGCATCTTGTATGAGTTGTCAGTTGGAGCAGAGGTGCTATAATATTCACTATGTAACTAGGCAACAGGGTTATGCCCTGCTTTTATCTCCCCCCCCCACACACACACCAAAAACAAAACAACAACAAAAAAACCCTGTCATGTCTGCTGAGGCAATTCTCTTGCTATTTGCCTGCCAGTAAGATGTAGGTCTGTGAAAACCAGCTTTGATTTGGCTTGAGGAAGCTCTTCATGCTCCAGACACACTGCTATTCCATTCACTGCAGTGAAGAGGCAATCTGATTTGCCTCAATGAGACACTTTGCATGTCCTAAAAGCCTTGACTTGAAGCTCCATTAGTCAAAAGTGACATTCAGCAGCTGACGAGAAGCATCAGAAGAAGCTTCTGCACATATACAGAATATGCAAGAGCTTCTTTTCAATATTAGAATTACAGCAGGAAGCTAAAGGAAACAAGGTCGCTTTTTTTAATCTCTAAGCAAAGTGACAAGGAGGCAAAGAATGGCTCAAGTGAGAGACCCAAGTTTTCATTAAAGCAAAGCATCCTCCTCAAAGATTTGCATGGTCCTTATCACTTTATGGTAATACAACTTTACATGCACAGATTATATGTCTTCACTGAATAACAGTATTCCCGTGAAACGGAATATTCCTCCAAGCAATGCAGATTATTTTGAGCAAACGGACAGTTCCACACACACATACACACCCGCCAGCCCTGACAGGACTATATTGGGAAAGTACCTCTAAAATCTAAAATTATTTTCTAACTATGAATTTTTACATGATAAGGTCTAAGCAAAATTAAGACTGCGCTGCTTGCTTTGAGCGATGGGAGATGCTGCAATTATTTCCATCGCAAACGTACATACAGTACCTTCCTCTTAGGAAAATAGTAATTTGATTTCAAAATGATTGAAAGAATTATGAATTATTAGATGGGGTTTATTATGATCACAGAGTAGAGTTGAAAATAAAGGATGTTAAAAATAAAAATAAGAAAACCCCAAAATGAGATAAGAATGTTACAGGTGGTGGGTTTATTGATGGGAACTCAAGGTGTATCTGGTTTTAGCAGTATAACAAGATTTTGCTATGTTTAAGGAAATTAAATCATATGGTTATTTAATATTAAATTCTTAGCAACTATATAAATTAACTATAATTCTGGAAAAATATTTTTAAAATGACTAGCAATTAGAAAATGAATTAAATTCTCATAATTATAGGACAATGATATTTCTATTAGGAATAAATTATTTCTGGATATTTTTAAGTAATATTTTTGTTTTCGAGCCAATAGCTTAAAAAACCAGAGAGGTAACATCAGGAAAATTTCCGTTCACTCACCTGTTTAAATGCATATTAAAAATACTATCTAAACAACATAATTCTGCACTGTCTCTATACTTGCCTACCCAAGATTCCATTAGACGTTCCAGTTACCAGCCTCTTTTCAAATTTTATTATAAGAATTAGTCGTTCTTCCTGAATTGTCAAGTATTTTTAGACCTTACTGTATATTTGATAATGAAATTCTCTCTTAGACATTATGCAAGTACAGGTGGTACCAGACTGCTACATATTTTTTCCCCTTAGAGATATGTAAGTAGCCTCATCAAAACTATCTTTCAATCAGGAAACTCAAATTAATCCTGTTTGCCCAAGAGCGAATATATCTCTGTTATTAGGATAATTAACCTCTTTTTCAATTTGCCGCACCATTGACTGCTAAACTGGTAAATTGCATTAAATTAATATTTAAACTACATTATTATTTTATATTAGTTTTATATTAAAACTTAATTTAAATTTAAACATAAGTATTTTATTTGCCATGTTTAAATATTTTGTATTTATTTTCATATTTAATATTCTATTTTTTTTAGTGCAGTCAACTCTGAAGAGCTCATGACCAAGCAAATCCATTATAAACCAAAATTAGGAAGAGACCTGGATTCAACTGTAACAAGCTTTGGAAGAGTATGGTGTCGGGGAATGTTTATTTGGGTACATCCAGGGATGACAGATTTGGTTCTAATTTTTGCTATTTTCATGGAAAGACAATACAATTATAAATGTAAATTTTATTTCAGTACAGGTAGTCCTCAGCT
Organism: Thermophis baileyi; assembly: GCA_003457575.1. Classification (NCBI taxonomy): domain Eukaryota; kingdom Metazoa; phylum Chordata; class Lepidosauria; order Squamata; family Dipsadidae; genus Thermophis; species Thermophis baileyi. The sequence goes on from QLTV01003390.1 coordinate 1,786,674, forward strand.
TACAACAGTTCACTTAGTGACCATTCAAAGTTACTGGCAGGCCTGGAAGCCATCTTTTACCTTTTTGTATTCAGGCCTTTCCACATTTTCACATTCTCTAATGGGAGGGGGGATTGTATGGAGTAGGTGATATGTAGTAGTCTAAATAACATTCTTTCCAGAAAGTCAAGGTCGCTGTGTCCTGCAGCTGTGATGAAGTGACTGGGAGGCATCTTCAGTTTTGGACGGTGACTGATTGGATCGTGTGATGGACATGTAGGTGTTGGGCAGGGACTTGAACTTTCGTTTGGGTGGAGAAAACCCGGAAGCTCTCAGATTTGGGCTTTTCCCAGATGTGCCAATATGACATCTCTAATAAAATGGAACTTTGAGGAACTTCAAGCCTCGGAGTGTTATTGCGTTGGGGCTGTTACTTGGAACCCTGACAGTTACAATGACACTGAAAAAAGTGACTTATGACCGTTTTTCACACTTATGACCGTTACAGCATCCCTATGGTCATGTGATCAAAATTCAGACTCTTGGCAACTGACTTGTATTTATGACAATTGCAGTGTCCCAGGGTCATGCAATCTCCTTTTGTGGCCTTCTGATGAACAAAGTCAGTGGGGAAGCCAGATTCCCTTAACAACCATGTTACTAATTTAACAACTGCTGTGGTTCACTTAACAACTGTGGCTAGAAGGTTCGTTAAATAGGGCAAAATTCACTTAACAAATGTCTCACTTAGCAACAGAAATTTTGGGCTCCATTGTGGTAGTAAGTCAAGGACTACCTGTACAAGGAGTGGACTAAAGCAGGGGTCTCTAACCTTGGCAACTTTAAGCCTGGAGGACTTCAACTCCCAGAGTTCCTCAGCCAGCAAAGCTGGCTGAGGAACTCTGGGAATTGAAGTCCACAAGTCTTAAAGTTGCCAAGGTTAGAGACTCCTGGACTAAAGCACATTGCAGCAGGCATGTCCAGCGGGAAGAGGTCATAAGAAAATTAAGAGACATGCAAAAAGGTTCAAAGCTTGCATCAATGGCTGTGGCTGCCATATTTACAGATATAGCTAATATAAGTTTTTTGATTATAAAATATAATATAAACTAAAAAAGAGGAAAAAAAATAAAAATTTAAGGACTCTTCACCCCTCTGAGGTTACAAAAAATTATTTCTTCATCCTACATCCCATCCTTTATCAATAGACAAATTGGTTACTTGTCCTTGCTGTAGTTGACAGATCTACTTTTGCACAGCTGTCTTAAATTCACCATACTTCCTTCAGAATTTTTCATACTTCAGGGAAAAAAAAGCCCTCATCTGATCTTTCTCTTTCTTATTATATCCTAAGGATTGAAAACTATTTGATTCTCCATCATCGTCCCTCCGATATTCCCATCTGTTCTCAACTACTTTCTACCCATTTTCATTGTTTAATTTACTGTTACTAAGAAGCTGAATTTACTAACTTAACTGATAATCTTTCAAACCTTCTTCACTGATACTTTCAAACAATCTGTAAATAGAATTTCTTGAAAAAGCCCTATAGCACAGACTGGAGAAATTTTACAAATTTGAATGAATGAACAAGTGAGAATTAACAAATGATTATTAATTATTTAACATATTTTCTTTACTCACACTGTTCACATTTCATCTTGTGGGAATTCTACAGTTTATTATGATGTCTGAAATACGGCTGCTTATGGAATTGGATAGTAAACGATCTTTCCTATATACAAAGATTCCTTCACAATTTTCATCTTTGAAATCTTTCAATGTCATTATTAATTCATCTTTATTCTTGTACAAATATTGTTTCTCTATAAAAATATTTGTTTTTGTTTGTTATACTTTATTGCAGGGCATTTTAATTGCTAATAATCTGCTAATCTACTTATGATGTCTGATACCAAGGTGCTAAGATACATCTTTTTTCCAAAGTTACTCAGATATAACATATTCTATTCTATAACCTTTGGGTAATTATCCAGTTAAAAGTTAATCACATTTTCATGTTATAATATCAACAATTTGAAGCTCTAGTCACATAATTATGTTTCTTATACTTCTGACATAATAGTGTGATGCAAGTGGAGTTCAGGTAGCTAATTATATATATATATTAATTGAATTACCTTTCCATAATTTTAGCATGCAGTCAATTGTTTATATGCCCAGCTGTCACTGATTTAAATATAAGCACTGAACATTGCTAATCCAGACAACAGTGTTATCATTTTCCACCATCTGGTTACGTTTTTCTGATTTCCAATCAAAGTAGATGGTCAAGTTGGTTTAAATTCACATTGTCACTTATCAAATAAAAAAAAGGGGTTAAAAGTAATTTAGCAGTGGATTGCTACGAAACAGTTAAGAGTTCCTTTTCTTTGATACTTCTCTTTCAAAACTGTATTATAATGTAAGCTTTCTGAAATGTGTAGTTAGGCTTTTCAAGAATACAAAACCTACTATTTCAGTCCAGTCTAGCCCAGACCATTTCAATATCTGCTTTAAAATAACCAATGATTACTGGGAATGGCTTTCACAGATTCAGCTAATTATCTGAAAGTGCATTCCTTTCTCCAACTTGTTGAAACAATTTTTTTAAAAACATCACAATACTTTTGTTTGCTGGCCTGCACAATTTTAAATGAGGTAAGCATTTTATCTATACGTAGGAAAGCTGGAAAATGATAACTCAAAATGCTTTTGTCAGCTTTTGCAAGAAAAAAGTTGCTGACCAGAGTTTGGAAAGAGGAGGATCAAAAAAGAAAACTTTTCAAAGTGATAAGCTATCATGGTTCAGGTGGAGCTGCCAGCAACTCATTTTTTCTAATTGCAGTGATCACATTTAATCAAGCTTCATCATTATATACTTTCCAAACACTCTTCAGCACTGGTTACCAAAATGGGAAACATGTCTTGCTAAAGAATTGTTGCTTGAGAGGAAAAGGCTCAATTTCCCAACCATTAATATGGACTTTCCCTTCCATTACAGCTTAGCAGGAGGAAGAAATGGAAAAGAGATGGGGAGCCATATAAATTTAACAAATAGCTAAATAAAATACTGCAATAGTTTTGATTCCCAAAACTAGCTTGTGGGGTTGTATCTATTGGTTTCTTGCTTCTATAGCAGACAGGTGCAATTGCTATGTATTGAGAGATCTTTGGGTTGAAGAACTGGGAGTTTAGGCATCATACTGTTGGTTTCTGTAGGCTGTCTGGCTTTTTTTTTTTTTTAGAGAGAGAATTTGAGAACATAAAATACGGTTTTAGTCCATTCTATACTAGCAAATGTCACTCATCAGGGTTCACATGACACTGGTCCCCATACATTTTAGAACTGGAAATATAAGAGCCGAGGTGGTGCAGTGGTTAGAGTGCAGTACTGCAGGCTACTTCAGCTGACTGCTAGCTGCAGTTCGGCGGTTCAAATCTCACCAGCTCAAGGTTGACTCAGCCTTCCATCCTTCCGAGGTGGGTAAAATGAGGACCCAGATTGTTGGGGGCAATATGCTGACTCACTCTGTGAACCGCTTAGAGAGGGCTGTAAAGCACTGTAAAGCGGTATATAAGTCTAAGTGCTATTGCTATTGCTATAAGTGCTGCTTCAGGTGGCTTGAAATGATTTAGTTTTCCTACCTTCTGTTATGGCTTAGCCAGACATAGTACCTGACAGTCTAGAAATATAAATCAATACAATTGTGAAAATGTTGCAGCAGAGTTAGCTATTTGTGTATTTATTATTTACAATTATAAAATTAATAATAATCACACATAATTCCTAGTGTAATATACTAAAGATTTAAAAGGACCTATTTAAAATGTTAGTTTAAAAAAAGGTTTTTTTTTATTTTTTTTATTTTTTATTTTACAAACATTTGATACAAAATACTATTTTCTAGAAAATTTATAACAATATAAATCTATTATATTGTTTCCTCCTAAATATTCTACACTCCCACAATTGTATCTGTTTCCCCTTAAACATCTTACAGTCATAATATGAATTATTGTTATTCTAATAAATGTCATCCAAGCAAGGATAGTTCATGGGATACAGGAAAAAAAACCAAAAAAAAAAAACCCCCACCTCCTTCCCATTTCAAATACAGACTTGAAATCAGTGGGTATGTTTACAAAAATAACAATGCATGCAAAATGAATAATAATAATATATGCTTACAGGTAAAAATATATATATAGAAAAACTGTACAAACATACTCACAATGTAGCTTAACCGATTCATTCCAAATGTTCAGGAATTGGTATATTTGAAGCAGAAGCATTGTTCATATCCACAAGAAACAGGACTTCTAAACCTGCTTACATCTCAGGTTCAGGGACCATAATAGTTGTAATTCCACAAAGCCAGCTTGTCAAGAAACTGCACCTGTATTTTTCCTTCTTTAAAAAGTAGTACAGTAATAATGAAGCTATTTATATGCTATTATTACTGCATTGTATTTAACTTCATTAAGTTTAATTCATGTAGTGAAACCCACAGGTGCGGACCAATTCAGATGCTAAAGCATTAAGAGAAATGCAAGCAAAAGAGGTTTTTTTCCCCCTTCAATCCCTTTCTTAGCTAGTGATTCCAGTGATGCAATCAGGAAAAGGAAGGAAGAACTGTGTTGCTACATTGTTTTATTTTGAGTTTTATGTCCAAGGTTAACATGTGATAAAATTTCCATTTGTAACATAAGGAAACAGTTTTGTGCTACTTCCAAAACAAAGGGTGAACATTTTGTTATGTAAATAAAAGATGAGTAGGAGTTCTAATACATTCCCCTAAGCAGCACTATGCTCTCAGATGATAGTAGTAGTTAGCGTATATAATTTATAATTAAAATGCAACAACTGGTCTCTGCTGATTGCAATTTATACTAATAATGAACACACTTTCTGGGGCTGGGGGTGAGGAAGGTATCTATTAAGTCATTTCAGCTGACTCGGCAACATTTTTGGAAGTGGCTTGCCACTGCCATCTTCCCTGGGCTGGGACAATTAGAGGCCTGAAGCCACCCAACTAACTTCTTTACCTAAAACATAGTTAGAATGAATGAGCTCCCAGTTCTAGTCAGTGTTTACAATTACTACACCAAATTAGCTCTCATTTCTACTTTAATACATTTAACTTATTTGAACCGGATGGAGCGTTGGTCCTACCTGAACGCCTTTTCTCAGTGTAGGTTGCAGGATAGGCCAGGAATGGGTAATGACTTCATCCTTCTGCCTAGAGACTGAGTCATAATTCTCATAGCCACGCCCCGTTGCCTCTCTCTCTGCTCCAGTTATCGACGAAGGCGCAGCTGTAACAACAAAACTTTACCCAGAGGTTAGATGCCCTGACCCCACCCTCCCGGATCCAGACCCTACGGTCATGCCAGGGTGGGGCTGGCCTATCCTGCAACCTACACTGAGAAAAGGCGTTCAGGTAGGACCAACGCTCCTTCTCCAGTGAGGTTGCAGGATAGGCCAGGAATGGGACATACCAAAGCTGGAAGTCCTAAGGGCGGGTCTCCGTTGGGGCTGGATCGTTCGGTGCACGGAAAACCTGCTGGAGTACTCTCCTGCCGAAGGAAGCCTCAGCGGATGCAAACACGTCCAGCCGGTAGTGCCGAATAAACGGCGTAGGAGATGCCCAGGTGGCCACCCTGCAGATCTCTTCCAGGGAGGCCTGGGTTGACCAGGCAGCTGTAGCGGCGGTGCTCCTGGTAGAATGAGCGGTCACCCCCCCGTGGTACAGGAAGAGACTGGACCTGATACGCAGCCGCGATGCAGGCCCGGATCCAACGGCCAATCGTAGACGAGGACACCCTGGATCCCAAGGAGGCAGGTTGGAAAGCCACAAACAGTGCTTCGGTACGCCTGGAGGAAGCAGTCCTCCTGATGTAAACGCGGAGGGCCCTCCGCACATCCAGCGTGTGCCATCTACATTCCAGGTCATGAGAAGGCCGGGGACAAAAATTAGATTATCTCCGGAGGGATTCTCCAAGGTCATGACACCGACAGGCTGACCAGGTCCGCGAACCACGGGCGCCTGGGCCAGTAGGGAGTCACCAGGAGGATCTCCGCTTCCTCCACGATCAGCTTCCAGATGACTGCCGGGATCAGGGGCAAGGGAGGAAAGTCGTACAACAGGCCGGCTGGCCACCTGCATTGCAGGGCATTGGTCCCTTCGGCCCCTAAGGACCTGAACCTCGTGTAAAAATGGGGCAGCTGTGCGTTCAGGGTCGACGCAAAGAGGTCCACAGTGGGTTCGCCAAACCTGTGGCAAATGTCCTGGAATAGGGCAGGCTGGAGCTGCCATTCCGTGTGGTCCACCGTCAGCCTGCTCAGGCAGTCTGCCTGCACATTGGCTGAGCCCGCTATGTGATCCGCCTTGATGGAAAGGAGGTTGGCCTCTGCCCAAGTTCCTAAGAGGAAGGATTCACTCATGAGAGGAAGTGAGTGAGTACCTCCCTGGTGATTAATGTGGGCCTTAGCAGCTGTATTATCAGTTAGGACCAGTACATGTTTTCCCCTGAGGAGATCCCGAAAGTGGAGCAGGGCCAGGTGAACCGCCCGTAGCTCCAACCAGTTGATCTTATGTTGTAAATCCTCAGGAGACCAGCGGCCCTGAGCCAAATGGTTCTCGACATGTGCTCCCCATCCAAATAGACTGGCACCTGATGTTAATACGATGCGGTCTGGCTCCCGGAAGGTAGAGCCCCTGGCGAGGGTCGGAGACGACCACCATCGCAGGGAGGCAAGAACCGTGTCAGGGACACTGACCAGGTCCGACGAGGCCGAGGAGTTGGCACGTTGGAAGGGGAGGAGAACCCACTGCAGGCT
>QLTV01003390.1:1811366-1822140 GCA_003457575.1 Thermophis baileyi
TATTGAAAATAAATGAGTTGATTCTGAAAGCAGAGGGAAAAAAAGCTGTATTATTCCCAAAGCCATATAGCAGTAGTTCTCAACAGTTTTCTTCACCATGGACCCACTTTAAATACCTTTTGTGGTCATGAACTATGGCCATGAACCACCAAGACTTAACTCAAAATTTAAATCATAACATTTCTTCAACCTTTTGTGAACCCCCTGTGACAACATCACATCCCCTCAGTGGTCCATGGACCTCTAGTTGAGAACTACTCCCGTAGAGGTAAAAAGACTGGACTTCTGTTTTAGCCACATCAAGTTAATATTTTATTTTAGGATCATTGTTGCTACTTTTCCTCTGAATTTATTCATGGAGCTCAAATAGTATTTTATGAGAGATCCAAGAATGCCAAATCCTAAAACAAAAGTATTTTTGAAGAATCTATAAAGCAGTATAAATAGCAATATAAAGCAGTATAAATATCTTATATTTATTTACAAATAATTTTATGAAGCATATTTTCTGTTATTCTTTAAACGCATCTCATAATTGCAACACAAAGAACATGAAATCTAACTCTGTCTATATTAAGATCTGTCCTGGTTCTAAAATTTGTTGGAGCAGAGAGTTTTTCTGTTTTTATTAAAACTGTTATTAATACATTATGTGGAAGAAACAGCCTTATTCCTGATGGCTACTAATTCACAAAATCTCTTCTCAGAGGGGTCAATATTGGCTGGGGCCAATATTGGCTTAATCTCATCACAAATGAACACCAGGGCTGAGTAACTACAGCTCATTCTTAATCTACCCCTAATTTATATGCTTTATCATCATTCGTGTTCTGCTTTTCCTATCTACTAAAAGTTTGTGTACTGTACTTTCAAAATGATTTGGAGAAAGTGTTTAGGACCTCAATTGACCACACATCACATTTCATCCCAGCCTGTAAAAAACACCTGCTTGAAGAGGATGTGTTGCTTGTATGAAAGTCTGGGGGGGGGGAAGAGTATACTTTAATGAATAACAGATAGGTGTTGTTACCTCTGTGAAATCAGATGAACTTCTTTAGGAACAATTTTCAAAGATTATATAGCCATATTATTTACATCTTGTCTAAAATAAGGTAGATTATTAATATTTTCAGACCTATGAACATAAATATATATTATAAATATCAGCATAAAGAATTTTATACTGATGGTGCTCATTATAAAGACACAGGATATTATAGCCTCAGTCATGAAATTGCTTTCTCCTACTATAGTGAGATCAGAAGGAACTGTTCAGAAGTCTTTGCATTTGTTGACTAAAGCATAGCTGATGTCATGTGTGCTTAATCTTCAAAAACCATGGTTTTGAAATTTTCTTGTTTCAATGAATCATTGTTAAAATTAAAAAGTAATGCTAAACTTTGGGAGCTGAAATCTGGAAAGCTGTCTTCTTTACAGCTTTCAAGATGATGGAATAGAAAAAAAAAACACATGGTCCAATTTCAAAGAAGTCTTTTGCTTCAACAGCATTTTTTTTTATCAAGTTTCATGTTTCAAAACATTCTGAGAAAGTGCCTCTTGCCTCTAAAAGACAGAACAGAAGTATTATTTTGTTAAAATAAATGGAGAGATTTCTGTGATTTCTAGAAATCAGCTGCCAGTTGAGACAGTTAAGACCCTTCCTTAAGACACTTCTGGTCAGGGCAAATCACTCCCATGGTGCAATACAGCATGATGCTTCAGCTGCAGAAAACAGCCTATTTCACATAGGCTATTCTTTAGACCTGTCATGACCTATCATAGGTTCATCATTAATTTCAGGCATAGCTATTCTGTTGAAATGAAACTTTGGCTGTACAGATGAAAGCCATCTCAATTCTGGAAAACCTATTGTCTGAATTTAAAAATCGTTGTTTCTATAACATCATACACTAACGCAATGTGACACATACTTAATTGAGTAACTTTGGACATCAATGTAAAATTTTTGCAATAATTCCACATTAAAGTTTTTACTTCTTCAGCAAACACAAGCAAAAAAGCTCAGATGATTATTTTGTGCACAACAATATAAAATCACAGCTGCCAGTACTTTAACTGGTCTTCATATGCATGAAGTTCTTTCCACAAACTAAGATGTTACAATGTAACCAGTGTGGCATTTTGTAATTGACAGATGAAAATGTTGTCAATATGCAGATTTTCTAAGTTCTGTCCAAGATTGTTTCATTTGGTACGCAGAGTGCCAGTAACCTCTGGAAGCACCCACACCAGTTTATGCCATAATCTTCCAACTTCAAATTTCAAATCTGATATTTTCTGATGTTCTCTAATGCTTTCTTAGATTATAATTAATACCACTATAGAAAATTTGATCCACATTACTGTCTGCAAATGAACCAATAGGAACCGTAAATAAGGAAGAGAGTAAGAGAATTAATATGACAGTATTTATTAAAAAAAAGATTTGGAAAACATTCATGCATCTAGTCTTTTGAAGTCTGACTCCACCAGTTCATTTGTTTCGTGCATTCTGCATTCCGCTAGGCCAATGCTGAGGTAATATAACCTTGCACAGCATGTTTTGGAAACACAGATGGACTACCCATATGGCAATAACTAGCTATTGCAACCAGGCAGCTGCAGGAAGTGGGCAACCTCACTAGGACAGCCATTCCAAAGCCCTGTTGGTATTCTGAATTTTGCAGGAACTCATGAAACGTGTTACTCATATTATCTCACATAGAGCCCCTGTTATAACATTTTACTTGCACATATATTTGTTACAGATTGTATATCATATTGTAACTCTTTGGGCATATTTCAGAAAGTTTAGAATTCTAGCCAATTTTGAATCTGTTTTGGAAAGCATGTAAACTGATTCTCCTTAACTGGTACTTTAGGAGCAAAATCATACTTTTAAATTGGATCCAGATTGTTCTTCACACAAATAGGAAGGGATCTCTTTTAGTAGGGTAGGGGGAAATCATAGAGAGAACTTTCAGATTTAGTTTCCTTTCCCTCTTTTGCCTGGCTAATAATAATAATAAGTTTCAACAATAAGTGAATAAGTATGTTTTGATCACTTGGGAGGTGAATCAAATAACAGTAAGCATTACGAGTGAAAATCAGAATACAAAACAATAAATGTGGCACAGTACATTTAAATTGAAACAAAAGGCTGAGTGAATGTCTTAAACTGGCACGAAAATCTCATAAGGCTCTGTGCCAATCATAACTGAACAAAGAGGAAATTCCACAACTGGAGTGCTTTTACTGAGAATACCCTCTCTAGGGTTGCCTGATGAATGAGATCATTGGATCTTAATTGATTGGCAGGATAAAAAGAAAGTGTTCTAACAGAGTTCTCAAAGTTGTAGTCCCAAATAGTGTGGAGGACACAAGTTTGGAGAAGCTTTGTGTATAGCTTCTTTTTGTATAGTGTTTCTGTTCCTAAACAGAATCAACAATAGTAACAAAAAATGCATTAGGAATACTAGTAGTATTCCTACTACTAGTATTACTACTACTACTACTAATCAACAATAGTAACAAAAGATGCATTAGGAATTTAGCAGCCACAGTTGGGAATCAATAACTCCATTAATAAGTGAAATAGTTGCTAAATAGTAATTCCTAACAATTCCCCTAGCCTTTGGAATGTTCACCCTGAGGGTGAGGGTCAGAGGTGGGTTGCTGCCGGTTCGGACCGGTTCTTTAGAACCGGTAGTGGAAATTTACCACCGCTCGCCGAACCGGCAGCGATGACCGGCAGTCCACGCTCCCGAACCGGTCCTCCGGTCGCCGCGGCTTGCAAAAATACCCTCTGCGCATGCACAAAGGCTTCTGCACATGCGCAGAGGGTCATTTCCGTGTATTTTGCACGATGTGATGGGGGGGGCGTGAGCGAAGCGACCACACGCACGCACAACGTGCACTTCCATCGTGATCAGAACTGGTAGGGAAGGTAAGTAGAACCCACCCCTGGTGAGGGTGGGATAGTTGTTAGGAGGCAAAAAAAAAGTGTAAAACTGATTAGTCTTGTCAGTTTCAAACTGGAAAGCACAGTCACAATCACATGATTTCCCACTTACTGACTTATGGATAATTAACATTAGTGAACTAATGTTTGTTTTACAAAAGAATATGGGGCAAATTCATCAATACCAATGTGCTGGCACCTGCAGCCATAAGTACATTCTATCATAGGCCCATTGTATGCCTGCTTACTCTTACTCTTTTGTAATCCCTTTCTCTACAATCTCTTTGCTTTGTGGAGGGGAGAGTAACAAGATCAGGCACAGGAAAGACTGCCTATAGAAATTTTTTTTCTGCCTCCTCCATAGACCACAGGTATTGGGAGGAAGGGATTACAAGAGAGTAGGCAGACACACAATGGGCAATACAACAGGCTGTTTACATAGTGTGCTGGAGCTGCCACCGGCAGCACATTGCTTTTGATGGGCATTCCCAATTGTACCTCCTTGTTTCTCATCCCTTGTTTTCCATTTTTGCCATTCTGCATTGGGAGGGGGGGGGAGAGAAAAACAATAGGTTAAGCACAGGTGATGTATTAATAAACTGCAGTGGTAATCATGTGACTGAGGGATACTGTAAAGGTTGTAAATGCAGCCATAGATCATAAAGTTATTTTTTTCAGCACCATGATAACTTTGAACAGTTGCTGAACGAGGCAGTCAGTAAGTGAGGACTATCTATACTACTTCCTATCAGTTCTAGGTAACACTTATTTTTCTCTCTCTTGAGATCCAATCTTGATGTGGACCAGGAAGATACAATTTGAAGACATTATTTGATCAGAAAATTCTCTAGCCTGACCGTTAGCTAGTCCTTTTCTCTTCCTCCAGCCTATCTCACAGGAACAGAATGAAGATAAATGAGAGGCTGACCTTACATTACATCATCTTGTGCTCCTCAAAGGACAGGCAGAGATATACAAAACAAACAGTAATAGTTTAAATAGTTTACCTTTGGGCTGAGGTGGTGCATTCCTTATATGTAAGGGCACTACAAGAATTATGTCAATTTATAATTCCAGATATTCAATACTTCCCTTCTGCAGTTTTTTACACATATACATGTGCGCCCCCCCCACACACCCCTACCTCCATGGTCAAGGTTGGTACTGCAAGACAAACAACAACTATTTTATTAACAAACTCTTCTTTTTGGCCAACATTAGGGTCTTAGATGCTTAAATGCATTAAAGTTCTCCTTCTTATGCCAAAAGTGAAAACTAAACCTGAGCAATACAACTTACTAGCATATAATTGATGCAAAACATCTGGAAGATCCAGGTTATTATACCTGGAGTTTACTATTTCTTTCCTCTCCAACCAATTCTACATTGTACAAGCAGCTAACAGGTATTATACAAACACACATACATAATACAGCTATTATAATAATGCCAATCCTTAGACTGAAACTTCTATTGCATGCAGTGTCTTTAACTATAAAGTAAACAAATATAGAATTATGGTATAATATAAAATAGTGTCTTTTTATGAACATCATTAAAGTATAAAGGATAGAAAAATCAGAACGAGAGAGAGAGAAGAGGCTTTTAAAAGCTATTTAAAAAGTCCAATTGGAAACTACCCTATCCAAATGATGTAGGTTAGTTTGGCCATGTCATGCCTCTACTGGTCATTGTTAAAGTGCTGAGTAAGCAGCATGAGTGAATAAATTGCATCTGGTTAATAAACTAATTTATTGCTAATACCGTTACTAGGTCTGGAACATTGCAGTATTGTGATTCTCTTATCTTTGATTTATTCATTTTGTACTATTTTTGAAGCAACCAATATCCACATTTCAAGGGCAAAGTGCAATAACTCCAACTTTACTATCTCTGTTTTATAATTGTTTCAATTTGCAGAGGCTATCCAAACTCAGATTCCCAAGGGGGAAGAAAGGTCAGCTTCACTGAGTCTAAAGGTGTTGCTGGTGAAGATATTACCCAAACTATTTCCTTTATCAGCAATTTTATCTGGGACAAATGCTAGGAATGTCTCCAAGATACACACGAATATTGTGAAATTCTTTACCTTGCAGGGGAAGGAAGAAACGAAGTGGCTGTGTGTGTGTGTGTGTGTGTGTGTGTGTGTGTGTGTGTGTGTGTGTGTGTGTGTGTGTGTTGAGAATCCTGTATCCCGTTTTAAGTCAATTGATGGATTGGTATTCGAATTACTGGTTACCTCCTTTCGGAATGAGCACAACTGAGCATTATAAATTAGATCCAGACAGATATATTTATAAAATCAACAGGTGCGCAAATAATAAGACCCCCTCAACCGCAATCCTAAATCCTTTCTCTGGCTGCTACCCTCGTTAGCCTAGTTCTGAAATGATGGGGAGAGGGAATCGCTGGGGTTGTTTGAAGGCGAGGGACGCTCCGTCTGCCAGCTGATTCCCTAACTCGGAACTGAGCCTCTTCTTAATAAGTGACCATTTCCGCGTCCCTTCCGCTCTCTGTCCCCTCATTACTTTTTAGGTTATCTCGAGGCTAATCTAGGTTAGCAAACAAACTTGATCTGCAAGCTCTGTCCGGTGCCTTGAAACGGAGCCATTTGGCCATTTGCGCCACACACACACACACACACCCCGCTTCCCCTCGCCAGGGCACCACCAGAAGAACCGCGCATTCCTTCAGCTGGACGGGCTCCCTCGGGTCGCGCCTTAGAGCGGAACGGCGATAAAAGCCGGCGCAACTAACTGCAGCTCCCTACTGAAAGACGGCGGCGAGGGGGGGGGGGAGGGATTCCTTCCGAGGGGCGACTCAAAACTCCCCCGCAATGGCAGCGTCCGCCAGGCAGCCAGCGGAGGGAAGAGGCGACCGCCCAGGCAAAAAAAAAAAGCACGGCTGGCCGGACCAAGCGCTTTTTTTTCTTCCGCTTTACCTGAGAGAAGACCGGTTTGGGGGACTCTCTGGAACGAAGCTCTGCTCCACCCTGCTCGGCAGCCGGGATGGAGTGTAAGAATGGTAGGCTGTCAGCACCACGCTGCCCGAATCCTTTATCTCCATTATGGGACGCGCATGTCTTCCTCAACGCCTGGCGACAGACAAGTTGTCTACGGGAAGCCTTTGGCTTCTTTGGATCAAAGGACTCTGTCAAGCCAGCCAGGCATGGCCTTGCCCTTTAAGAGCCCGTTCCCTTGTTACGGATTGTCGGGCAGGCGAGGCGAGGCTCTTCCTCCTGCCAGAACATATGAATTAACGTAGATTCCAAAACGCCGCCCCCTCGCCCGCCTCCCTCGAAGAAAGCCCCGAGTTTCTAAGTAACTAGAAACCAGAAGGAGCCCTGCCCTGCGTGGCACTGAGGTCCAGAAGCCCATACTCATCCGTCTACTCCCCCCCCTCCCGCATTTTGCTGTACTTTTCTAAAGTTTTCCAAGAAAATGCAAACTCAGGGTTCTTCCTCTTTTTACACGCGTACCGTTTGTTATCGCTTGAGTATGCAGAAAGGGAAAAAAAGAAATGAAAGGGGGAAAAAAAATCCCCACAAATTATATTTATTTTTCGAAAGGTCGGTTTCTAAAGAAAGTGTGGATCACATGGAACAATATTAATCAGTTCCTTTCATTGCATAGATAAAGAGACGGTTCAGAAGCAGAGAGCAAAGATATATCAATCCAAGACTAAATCCAGGGTGGCACTTCTATTCCATTGTAATACAGTAATCTTTTTTGTTACAACACATTGTGCTAATTCCACAGTTTTTTCTGTACCGAAAATTCCAAACATGGTCTATTTGATTTAAAATCACATACACTTTTTAAAAACCTACATTACTCTTTCCAAAACCAAATAGTATTAATAAACACATTAGGAAAGAGAACAGCAGTCATGCTACATAATATCATATGTGTAAATGTCTCTTACATCATTTTACACTTCCAATGAAATATGTTCAGTGAAAAACTGTTAATTTCATTTAGAAACATTGGAAACACACTTTATCCACTGATTCGTTAATATGGGATATTATAACTCTACCAAAATTTTTGCGAATAACCAATATCCACTTTAGCAATACTTTAATTTTCTATGGAAAGAGTACTGTAGATTTGGAATCACTCCAAAACACATTTCAATGCCAATTGTAATTATGAATGTGTAGATATTACTAATACATTTGGTCCAAATTGTAAAATGAACAGGTGTTATAATTAAATGCTGTGCTATTTTTGCCATTTTTGCAGTGTGACATGACAACTCAAGTGGTTTAAAACTTGACTAGGAAGTTGATCTAAAATATCAATACATCAACTAATCCATTAATTAGAAAGAAAAGAAATGTCTGATAATTTCAAACTAGAATCATTGAAAAGTATAAATGTAACATATGAATATAGGCCAGATTTGTGCCTCTATCCAGCAACATTTAAATATGCTTTAGAGCCTTTTACGCTGGAAATATTTTAAAATTCCAAGCAGTTGACCCAGGTTCGATTCCTACCCAACACAGATACCCTAACCCTTTGCAAGACAATTTGTTCTAGTGGTTAAGATGCTGGCCTAGAAACTGGGACCCTGTGAGTTCTAGGCCAGTCACATTCTTTCAGCCCAACCCAACTCATAACTAGGTAGGAATAATAACAATATAGTCATTGACAAAATTTCCATTTGTCAGTTACAAAAGACCATGTTGCTTGGATCCACACATGTACTATACCAATACATTATGATATCTTAGATTCTGGGAAATTTTTGATGCGCATGGAGACCAATACCAGCTAAAGAGCTGGCAGCTATGATTTCCCCTTTTTTGTGAATACAATAATGATAACAAACTACTTTGTTAGCTGCTGCAAGAAGATCATACAGTCTGACTACAAACAACGGCCTGACAAAGTAGCAACAATGGTGCATTGGAATACCTGCAAAAAATATCGTTTTGCTGAAGTAATAGAAAATGAAGAAGCTTAAATGCTCTGAGGCTTTAGAATTCAAACAGACAGGCACTTGCTCAGACTTCACAACGTCAATAAGAAATCTGGATAGCGGATATGGCAGTACCTAGAGATGGCAGAACGGAAAAGAAAGAAGTGGAGGTAAATCACAAAATACATAAATAGAAATAGAACGACTTTGGCAAAAGAAAGCAAAAATAATACCAACAGTAATAGGTTTCTTGGGTGCATTCCCAAAACATCTGGAGCACCACTTGAACATTATGGGCATCAAAATGACCAGCATTCAATTGCAAAATCCAGCTTTACTGGGAACAGCTAACATCTTGTGATGAGACCTTTTAACACCATCAAACAACAGAATATTCTTTTCTCAGGTTCTTGAAACGGACTCAGTAAGTGGATAAAAATGCCAAACCAATCTAAACATCTCGCTGACTGTGTGACCAACCATAATAAAGGCTTGGCCATGATATTGGGGGAAGGGGGGGGTCATTAGAACTTTCTAATTGGACCCAGAATGGTTTTTTTTATTTGATCATTTACATTCCTTGAAGAAATAACATTTAAAAATATGCTCAGTTATAAAGCTGAAAATTAGGTAAATTAAAACTTCAACCATTGTATAGTAACTAATTAAGAAATCAAGATTTTTTTCTAATACTTTATTAATAATTTGGCAACATAGTTAAAGTTTCTTCAAGATGCTATCATAGGAATATCTGCAAATACAAATACTATTTACTTTATAATATGTGTCTTTTCCCATAATCTCAGTGGGATTTTATCCATTTATAATAACATAAAGCAAATAGCAATAGCAATAGCACTTAGACTTATATACCGCTTTACAGTGCTTTACAGCACTCTCTAAGCGGTTCACAGAGTCAGCATATTGCCCCCAACAATCTGGGTCCTCATTTTACCCACCTCGGAAGGATGGAAGGCTGAGTCAACCTTGAGCCGGTGAGATTTGAACCGCTGAACTGCTGAACAGTCAGCTGAAGTAGCCTGCAGTACTGCACTCTAACCACTGCGCCACCTCGGCTCTATGATATAATAAATAAACTGATATATTTACAAAATGAAAAAGTATCCTTGGTTAATTATTCTGAGATATATAAGATGTCAAACTCTAAATAAAATCTCATTTGTTACACATTTTTATAGATACCTTAGCTTAGAACATATAGAAAGAAAATGAAACATCAGTGAACTGAATACTCTGATAATTTGCCAAATGATTGTGCTACATCAACCCATTTTATAATGATACTAGCTGATACCCGTGCTTCGCTACAAAACTATGTGATGGGGCTTGATAAATTGACAGTTAAAGCTTGAAAATTAATGTGTAGTTAAAAAAGGGACTGTATTATTTTGTTAGAGATGGTAAGCTAAGTTTCTGTTACAGATGAAGACATTATTGTA
Source organism: Thermophis baileyi (assembly GCA_003457575.1). Lineage (NCBI taxonomy): Eukaryota > Metazoa > Chordata > Lepidosauria > Squamata > Dipsadidae > Thermophis > Thermophis baileyi. The sequence goes on from QLTV01003390.1 coordinate 1,821,714, forward strand.
AGTGTAACAACAATGAAATAGACGGTCTTAAGCCCTTTAATCCCAGCAGCAACCATGGCTGTTTTGTCTATGTAGCCAGGCTAATGAATTGCTCAGGACCTCCCTGTAAACAACATTCCTGGTTTTGCTGTCTGGCTGGATGATGACCAGGCTGTCGGGTGAACTGACTCTGGAGCATGCCACATAGAACTGGCCATGGGAGAAACAGGCAGCTTCCCTTACTTGTGTTTTCCTAATCGCATCTGTAAATCTTTTCCTGCGTTTTTTGCCTCTTTTCCCTTTAACTGGTGTTACAGTAGAAGGAACAGATTCGTCTGAACTGAGGAGGAAAATAAGGGGAAAAAAATCTGTCTCTGCCTACCAGCATCCATCGGTATTCATCTGGCTAGCATGGCTTAGCTCAACTGTCCTGTAGTAAAGCTGGTTG
>QLTV01003390.1:1822548-1851709 GCA_003457575.1 Thermophis baileyi
CATTCTCTCTCTGCCTACACGCATCCATTGGTATTCATCTGGCTAGTGTCCTGTTAGTATGTGAGAGAGTTGAGGGGAAATTCAAATAGTATTTGCTGTGTGAGCAATGAGACAGGAAGGAGTCTGTGCGTGGCTTAGCTCAACTGTTCTGTAGTAAAGCTGCTTGCTGCTGTGAAAGCAAAAGCGAAACTGAAACTCCTCTGCTTGTGTTTTGCATTTGGATCAGATTTCTTTTCAGGTGGGGAGGGGGGAGTAGAACTCCTTAGCATCAGAGCTTGTTAATATTAATATAAGAAATACTCATGCTGCAATGGTAATTTTGAAAAATCCTTTCTTAGTGAGCACCTAGATGCCAAGAGGAACATACATCGCAAATTTCAAGTTTGTAGGCTTTACGGTTCTGCAGATTTCGTGAATAATGTGTGAGTGGTTTTCGCTTTTATATATATATAGATTTTAAAGTAAATTATCAGCATGTAATAATAATTCCATCTGCTGTTATGCTAAAAATGTCTTCCAGTTACCTGATAAGAGAGGCCAATGGTTCTTTTCAGTCTTCAATAGTTATCAGTCTTAATTTAAGAATAGTTAAAATGCATCAATCCTTGATGCATTCAATAGAACATCTTGATAGATCAAGAGATAATTTCATTTGTTATAATATTTCATGAAAGATGCAAAACCACATTTAATTCAATTAATAAAAAGAAAAGGAAATCCATATTTGAGCAAAATGGGCTCCAAAACCTTCCACTGTGCCATATCAATAGCTTTTTCTGCACCGTGATTGATGCAGAAATCTGTTGCTAATTTATATCTATTAATCAGTTAATAAGCTAATATTATCCAAGGCTTTTTGCCTTTTGATAAAACCATATAGCACAAAATGGTGAATTAGAAGTAATGTGTACTCTACATGTCAAAAATTTGGCATCAACATTAAACAAAGAAATCAGCTAACAACTTGGCCAATTAGCAGACTTTTGACCAGTCTTCACTGTTTTGTAAAGCTTGAAAAAAAATATAAACATTCAGTGTTAATAGAGACAAAAAATAATGTATATCTTGTACTATTCTACTAGATAACCATCAGGACTAGGAAGTTTTCTTGTGTTCATAGATTTAATACGGTGGTATTTTTATTTCTGGAAAGTATAACTTTATAAGCAACTTTATTACAAAAAAATATAACCAAAAATAAGAATGTGTTATTCAACTGTTGTTGTCAGCAGGATAAAACATATAGTAAAAATTTTAAAAAAATATTGATTTGTTAAATCAGAACTTCCTTGATTATTATATTTTGGTTTTTCTGTTTTAGTTGAAAGGCTAATAATTTATCAGGTCTTTCTCTTCATTTTCAATATTTTCATTTCTTATGATTCCATTAACATTCTGTACCCAAGTACACAGAGGGAATTAAATTTCAAATCTTCTAGGAGTTAGTTATGGAAACAATTAATGTTAATTTTCTAAGGCTTCTTTTTGTTGCTTACATTCATGTAGTTCTTAGTCATAGTTTGTGCATTTACAATCCTCTATAGGCTTAATCTGAAAGGGATGTTATAGTAATTAATTTATCTAATAAAGTTCTGTTTCTTATTTGCAGCGTTTGATCTGTTCAGTCTGGAGAGATGACATCATCGCTGTGATCTGGTTTGCTAAAGCAGGAAATAAACATTAACCAGTGAATGCTGGAAGCTCAGGGAAAACTCTAAAGAGATCAGTCATTTCTGTACAGCGGTGTGTGACTCTAGAAAAACAGATGAAGAAGGTGGTGCATATACAGCAAATGCTGTAAGAATAAAATAACAGTGGAGGGGGAATTTGCAAACAGCAGCCAAAGCGAAATGACACATTGTTAATGTGGGTTCCACTCTTCATTTCGTTCTTTAGTAATGTATTTCATTGCAATTACTTATACTGCTGCACACTTGTAACCATTAACATTCCGGACAACTATTTCCGTGTTTTTCCACACCGCAAAATATTTTGCTTCTACAGGATCTAAACCATAGGAGGAAAAAAACCACCCTATCATATTGTACATCGATTTTCTAAACAAAAAGAAATTATGGGAACACATGATAAAGCACAAAGTGCAACCCAAATGTAGAATACAGAACACATTTAAAAAAAAAAAACAAACCTAAATCAGGGTGAGTGGATATACCAGCCATCTACCTGCACAAGCACACCACCTACATATTTATTGAACTTAGAGTCAAGCTATAATCTGTTAGTTGATATAGGAAAATTTTTGATTTCTGCCTTTGAAATGACTTTTCAAGAATAGACAACCAAGTGAAAGCTGTGTTGGTTGAAATGTTAACTGTTCGCATTATAAAAATAATCAGTATTAAACTAGACCTAGAATGTAGAACTTCCATCGGCTCAAGGGCCATCTCAAGTTTGAGTAGCATGGCAAGGTCCACATTTCAAAAATGGAGTGGGCAAATCTTAGGGCTGTTTTGAAAAGATAGGTTCAGGAATTTAAAAAGAATCTGCAATGTCGACAGCATTAATTTTGTCCTTCAACAGCACCCGCCTACCCACCCCAAATGCAAGAAAGAGTCCAGATTTTTGGCCAGGGCATATTTTTATGATATATCGAGCTCTTCCGTAGATGCACCACAGGTAAAAGCTTAGCATCAGGGAGTGCCATGCCACTTTGTCTCAATTAAAACTGTTTGAGCTTTATGACATTCAACATTTGTCAGAAATTAATGAAGTGAAAAGATAAAGAACTTTCCATTCAGACACACACTACAGCTAGTCCTCGACTTACAACAGTTTATTCAGTGACCACTCAAAGTTACAACGGCACTGAAAAAAGTGACTTATGACCATTTTTCACACTTACAACCATTGTGGCATCTCCATGATCCTGTGATCACAATTCAAATGCTTGGCCACTGACTCATATTTATGACGGTTGTACTGTCCCAGGGTCATGTGATCACCTTTTGCAACCTTCGATGTCAATGGGGAAGCCAGATTCACTTAACAACCATGTTACTAAATTAACATCTGCAGTGATTCACTTAACAACTGGCAAGCAGGGTCGTAGAATGAGGGAAAACACACTTAACAAATGTCTCACTTAGCAACAGAAATTTTGGGCTCAGTTGTCATAAGTGAAAGACTACCTGTCTTTTGTCAAATAAGGATATCATGAGAGCTATCTTCAGTTGGTTCCAATCACTTATATCAGAACAGTAATAATATTGAAAATTTAGCATAACAAACAGGTAGCAACTGAGAAATTCTCACATTATCATGAAATAAAATGCATATTAATATTTTGGACCGTTAATATTGCTCAACATTACCATTCAAGTGCAAACAGATTATACCTTTGTATCCTGTATTGTACTATAGGCCCTAATTAAACATAAAGGAGTAGCATGTGGAATTCTGATTTTGTTCCATGTATTCACTCTTACACCATTGGAAGATATGTGAAAAGTGTTCTATTAATAATGTTTCTGTTGATACAGAATCTATAAATAAAAGATGTTCTTGCATCTGAAGAATTTCATGTTTCTATATGATGAAAATAGACATTATGATCATATTGCTTTCAACTGACATAATTCTTTTTTAAAAAAAATGGAAATAGTAACAGACATTGAATGTCTTCGTAAACCTATATTTTGAGTGGGAACAAATGTGATACTAGTGTTAATTTAAACTGGCCCCAATAGACGTTAATGCACTAATAATTCCATTCCATTGCTTGAGGGACTGAATATGAATATATTGGCTCATACCCAACATACTGGTAAATTTTGTACATATAATATAACTTTCCCTGAATATTCAATGACAATTATAAAATTAATGATGCTATTGGTCTGAAGTAATATAAGATGATATATAAAAATAAAAATAGGATCATACATTGTTTTATAACTAATAATGTGGTTTGTTTAATTTTTTTTAGCATAATTTTCTAGCCCAGCCATTTTGTATTTTTAAACTATATTTTTATAGTTTTTATGTATAACTCTAGCCAATTATAGATTTTTAAAGAAGCTATACAGGTAGTCCTCAACTTACGACGACAATTGAGCCCAGAATTTATGTTGCTAAGTAAGAAATTTGTTAAGTGAGTTTTGTCCCATTTTACAACTTTTCTTGCCACATTTGTTAAGTGAATCACTGAAGTTCTTAAATTAGTAACACAGGTAGTTAAGTGAATCAGGCTTCCCCATTGACTTTGCTTGTCAGAAGGTCACAAAAGATGACTGCAACTGTCATAAATATGAACCAGTTGCCAAGTATCTGAATTTTGATTGTGTGTGTTCTGACCTAGGCTTCACAAAATCACAAAACAGACTCCTTGTCCCGACAAAACCCCTTTTTATTTGGCTAAGTCAGCAAAGTCCCGGCAAACAGTCTTTCAAGGGTGAATTGCAACCACAGACCTTATCAGTCTTGGAGAGTTGCCAGGCTGATAGCTTCCAGGTGTAACACTACACAATGAAATACTTGGCAAGGAGTCTCTGTGAGGCACAACTCAGATAATCAAATCTTCACACTAATAACGAACTAATTGTCTCCTGCAAACACCACTCCCCTTTCATTCCTATTTATTCCCTATGGGAGGGGCCATTCAGCATCCACTTGTGCTTTTACTCCCAAGTCGACCTCTGTTCCTTAATTGTTCCCTTCTCCTGACAGCTCTGTGCATGCACACATCGGGAACAGGCTCCAGCTTATCTCCGACTCCGAAGGTAGCAGATAACTGTTGGACGGCCCTGGCCCCATCTCTGCCTCCAACGCAGAGCACTCATCAGAGCCTTCCCCAGACTCCAGGACTGGCCCATGTTCCTCCCCAACCTCCTCACTGTCCGTGTCTGCTGCCAGCTCTGCTGGCCGCTGGCGGGCCACAACAGTGTGACCATAGGGATGCTGTAATGGTTGTAAGCAGGGGTGGGTTCCAACTTACCTTGCTGCCAGTTCGCTCCCTCCCACGCCACATGGGCGCGCCTCATGGGTGCGCGCGTGCTTCACGTGCAGTAACAAAAAATCCAAAAAAACCCAAAAAAACAAAAACAAAACAAAGCCGAAAAAAAGATGGCGACCACATGCACAGTGCCGGAAATCGGCTTCTGCGCATGCTAAGAAGGAAAAAAAAATTTCAAAAAAATAATAAAAAAAAATTCAAAAAAATAAATAAAAAAAGATGGCGGCCCCCACAGACCGGCACCGACTGATCCGGTTCGGTGATGTCATCATGATGTCACCAGTGGGCCACTACCGGTTCGGGAGAACCGGTCCGAACCGGGAGGAACCCACCCCTGGTTGTAAGTGTGAAAAATGGCCATAAGTCACTTTTTTCAGTTCCGTTGTAACTTCAAACAGTCACTAAATAAACTGTTGTAAGTCAAGGACTACCTGTATTTACAAACTACTTCCTTGATTTTAGTGTAGTGTGTGAACACAGTCTTTAAGTCAACTTAATATCAAATTTATTTTAAATTATATTGACTCAACCCTATAAGAAATAAAACTAGGTCTGAGTATGGTTTGATACACAGTAGAACTTGGCCTGAGAGCCAGTTCGGTGTAGTGATTAAAGTACCAAGCTAGAAATCAGGAGATCGAGAGTTCTAGTCCTGCCTTGACACTATGCCAACTGGGTGACCTTGGGCCAGGCACTCTCTCTCAATCTAGGAAGGAATCAACAGCAAACCATTCCTGAAAATCCTTGCCAAGAAAACTGCAGGGACTAATGTGGGTAGTCACCAAGAATATGATATCATTAAAAGATGTCTTTTATTTATTTAACAGTTATGAAGGAATGCCTTGATTTGGCTACAATCAAGTTACCACTTATAGGCAGTGCTCTATTTACAAAAGGGTTACAAAGAGAAGCTGCTTATAAGTCTGTTTTGTTTATAAGTCCAAACAAGCATTAAAAAAAGATGCAAGCGGTAGTCTGAAGAAGGCAGGAAAGGATTAGCCTTCCTCCAACTGAGTATTTATGCTCAATAAATACTCCTAGCATATAACCCTGTAGGTTGGAGTTGCAGGCAGGGTTGGTTTTTTTAGAATTGGTGAAAGTTCGTAACTCAAAAGTTCGTAAGTAGAATAATATCCATATTAATAAGTCACTCATGGAATAGTATTTGGCTAGCAGAGTCAATTATGCTTAATTTCACCTACAAACATTGAAAAACAATATCATTTTCTGGTTTTGTCTCAGTTAAAGATTTAGTTTGCAAATAGAAAGACCTTCATAAATCGTTATAGAGTTTTACTAGAATTACTTCTCTGGATTTGACAGTTGAAGTATAACAAAGACAAACTAAACATAGGTTTTAATTTAATGTCAGGATGTGAGCTTTTGAAATTATGGCTCGGTTTTGTGCTGAGGAACTTAACATCCATAACATTCAGGTTTGGAGAAGTAAAATATGTATGTTTCTTTTGTTTCAAAAATTGTGAACTTTTTAGGACGCTTTCAAACTGGTTATCATACTCATGGAAATAAAAACAGAACTAAGTATGTTCTTTTGAAATACGTGATTAGGGAACAGACAGAAATGTTTAAGATCAGAGACAGGAAGAGATTTCAGTCAATATGTCTCTTGAGATTGGCATTTAAAAAAAATAAAATCATCCTAAATCTAATTTACTTTGTCATTATTTTGGGTTTTGCTTCACTTTTACTAGTTGGACTTACTAAGACATGCACAGGATTTCACCATTTAATGCTGTCTGAGAACTTTAAAACAAGTTAGTGATGGCAGAATTGTATTGAGACAAACTTTCTAAGGATTACCTCTAATCAATGTAACATAGGGCAAAATAGACTTGGATATCTGCAGAAAATAAGAACCTGGCCATACACCCAGGACTTTACCATAACCAAGAAGATTGAGTAAACTGTATTGGAAAAGTTACAGCATGGATAACTTGGCCTCTCCCAGAAAAGAAATTAAACATAAGTCCTTCTTGTTTCCCCTTTATCGCAGATGAATGATTTATGGATTGCCAAAGCTAAAGAAAGCCATGGTCCAACTATACTCCAACAGGTGCATCATATGCCTTTTCTTGTCATACAGCTACAGTATGCCTTTGATATATATGAGTGATTCCCAAAATCTCCTTATTTATAGAATGTTACTTTTAATATAGCAAAGAGTTCAAGAAATACGTTCTTTACTGCCCATATTTATGGCTGTCACTACTGAAAATAATCCACAATATTTTTCCCTGGATGACAAGGAATTTATATGCTAGGAGTATTTATCCTCAATAAGGTCAGGATCACTTTATTAATCTGTAACATAAAATGATTATTCTATATATCCGGAGGTATAATAATATGCTGGTATGATTATCCATGTATGACATTATCTTAATGGTGGAGACAAAGGTAAAAAGTCAGAAGTTATGTGAATTTAAGCTTCTGTATTTAAATAAGTACACTTTTAATATTTTATTTTAAAGAACTATAGATTATATTTATTTTGAATATGCTATTTATTTTGGCTTTTTGTCAAAGGCACGAAGGCATCTATTATTGGACATATTGTTCAGATATTCTGAAGTCACATTAGTTAAGTAAATAAATAAAAGTTCACCAAATGATAAAGTTCTTTTTAGTAATCAATTACAAAGTATTAAATCAATAATTACTGACAGTCTTTTTTAAAAAAAATCCCCTAAACAATGAGTTTCTTCATTTCAATTTCACACTTTTCTTTCTTTTTCTTTTGTTTATGATTTTTACATGAATAATGTATTCCACTCTTGTATTTAGTTTTATAGGAAAATATTTCTTTTACTGTCTGTCTTCTTTATTTATTCCAGACTAGATCAAAAGCCACTTCAATTATATTTCCTATTTCTAACCTTTTTATTTATTTATTAGAAGTGTATACTACCTGAGTTTTGCCTTAATAAAGATTACCTCCGCTCAAATTTCTGAATTCTCTTTCTTCAGAAGTGTTCAGTTTCTTGGAGCTGCCTGTAAATAAATGAGTTTCTCAAATTCATCACTGGTTATTCCTTTTCAAAGTCTACCTGCTTAATAGCTTCTTCATTCATACACCTGTCCCAAAGTAAAATAGGATATGAACATAGGCTTATAACTGAGATATACGGGCCTGGACATGTGTTCCCTCTTATTGCTTTTATGTTCGCTATTTAACTATATAAACTCTTTATGAAAACTTTATGAGCAGGGACCTACCAAGTAGCTGCTAGATTTTAAATTCTGAATTACTTTCTACAGCTTGCCATTCTCACAGTATGTTTCCACAACAGTTATAGTCCACTTTACAAATTGTATAAAAATGGAACAGCAGAATTTCTTTAATTTAGGAATAGCTAATATGGTAGGCTTGATACCTACCACATATCTTGCCCTCAGCAATGCTGGTGCCATATTACTAACCATGTCCCTTGATTTGATCCACCACACAGGGACTGGGACTTCAAAATTAAAGAAGTGCTCTGATGTGGCTATTTCTTAAGAATTTGAGCTTGATAATGCCTAAAATGAGGATCACCTTCCTTCACTGGCACTTAGAGAGCTAGTTTCAACTGTCCTAAGCACTTCCCTTTGAGGAAAAAAAAAATCAAGAGAAGTGCCAACCAGGCAATACTAAGAGGTACACCGCCTAGGGACCATTTGTAACCACTGCCTACTCTAAACAAGCAAAAGAGGTATTGTGCATATTTTTTCTCTATTAGAGAAAAGCAGACATGGTATGGAGATTGGCGGTGTGGATAAAGAATCTGAAAAATTATCAGTATATATTCCTCAGGCTACTGTATCAGGGGTGAAATTCAGCAGGTTCTGACAGGTTCTGGAGAACCGGTAGCAGAAATTTTGAGTAGTTTGGAGAACCAGCAAATACCACCTCTGGCTGGCCCCAGAGTGGGGTGGGAATGGAGATTTTGCAATATCCTTCCCCTGCCACGCCCACCAAGCCACGCCCACAGAACCGGTAGGGGAAAAAAAATTGAATTTCACCCCTGTACTGTATAGTTAACTGTGGCAAACCCAGATCTTCTCAGTCAGTTATAATTTAGTAAGTTTGTCAGCCTGAGCTGCTGTCACTTGTTCAACATATCATAGTTTAAAAATCTTGATTAAATGGAAGAGGTAAGCTCAGCCATTATGATTCATATAAGGATGGTTATCATTATTTCAATCACAAGAGACTGGCATTTCAACCATAGAGGCTGTGATTGAAACAACACTGCCTGAAGTAATTTACAAAACAAAAAAAAACATTTGTATATTTGAAAAAGTCAAATTTTAAAATGTCAGAAATTCACCCATTCCATTAAAAAAAAAAAAGTAAAACGCAATTTTGAGTCAGGAAAATACATTGTCAAATAAAATCATCCATGCTTCAGTGCAGTAGAATGATATAGATTCTCAAATACTTTAGAGTACAGTTTCTTCTTAAATTGCAGTATACAGTAAATGATAAGCATTGAAATGGGTTATATAGAAGACAGAACAAAAGTAATGTTAAATTATAACCATTCATTCCGTTAGTTCTAGGATTAAAGCAAACATGTTTTTGTAGAAAGACAAAGTTGTATAACTGCCAAAAAAGGATTTCAAATCCTTTGAAATCTGACTTTAACCTAAAAAGAGAGAGAAGTTTTTATTCCAGATACATTTGAATTTATCTACCAGTTATTGTTTAAGGCATATAAATCTTTAAAAGCACAAGTTCCTATAGAAGTAAAGAATCATTTCTAGCATCTCTTATTTATGTTAAGTTCATCCATTAATGAGGTAAACATTTTGTCCTAGATAAAAAATACATGACTCAGATTACGTACAATGTAAAATGGATACAATTATGTGTTATCCTTGATAGATTGTTTACAACAATGGAGTGGAATAAGAATGATTGATATTTGGCTAATATAGTTCAGTATTTTTGTCTAAAACAATCTATACTACTTAATACAGGTCAGCACAATTAGAACATAGACTGTATGTTATTTTCAAATTAGTCCTTTTTCTTCCAGAATTACTGTCTCCTTCTACTTTTTAACCTTAACCCTTAACCAAAGGGTTAAGGCAAATGATTTCATTTCACTATTTTCCGTGTTCTTCTAATGCTATCAGACTTGTGAAGACAGCACTAGCCTGACCCGTTATATACTAGATACTACTGTACCATATTTCTATTTGCAATTCTATTCCTTTCATTTTCTCTCCTTCAGTAAGCCTAGGGGACCACAGGCAAACTTCCATCAAGGGAGCACGTAACAGAAGGAACACTTCTGGTATCAGAAGCAATTAGCTATATGCTGTTGTCCTGCTTTCCACAAATGCAGTGGCATATTTAAAATTTAGCCAGATATCTAATTTAGCCAGAATAGATTGTCTAGATGTTGGGGAAAGTGTCACTGAAAGATAAAGCAAATATTAAAAAAAAAAATTAGAAAATGTGAATAATTACTATGCAGCACATAATCATTAGTTGATAGAAGGCCTCAGAAGGATTCATCTCTGATAACAGAAAGTGCAAACCATATATTATAAATTTTTAATATTTATACTACCCACACTTTCCAAATTTCTATTCTTTTTTCTTTTTCTGTTCCTTCCAAAATAAAATAAATATTAACTGAAATAATATAAATAAATATTATTCTGTACCTTCCTAAATAAAACAAATTTAACTGAAATATAAGTAGAATATTGCTTGCTTCTTGGGAATACTATTTTTGGGAACATCCCAGAGAAATTCCTAATCTTAGAAATAATATGACCTAGTGATAGCACAATAAGATATACTCTCCTGTCTACTCGGAACATGTTAGAGAAGAGTTTTTTTATATAATGGAAGTGATGTACTTAGAAACAAAGGGAACAGAGAACAATAGAGAAAGGAGGGATGCCTAGATTAGTCTTGTCAATGTTGACAGTACCCAGTATCTGTTTGGCATCATCCATGACTGCCAACGCATTGTCAGGCAGCATCAAGTAATATATATTAAAATCTAGTATTGTAAATTTCATGCCTAAGAATCCTGTCAGTGAATGCTTTCCAATCCTAGTTCCAGTCATACAAGAGGACAGAAATTCTTGTTACAGCCAGAGCTAGGTGTAGTACAGTGGAGAGATGTCAGATTGTTCTCCATTTATATTTTTAAAAAATAGGAGGAGGGAAAGGAGACAGATAAGCCTGGAATTTGCATTTGGCACATTTCATAATAGATGATCTAATTACTAGGCTGTGTATTTAAGAAATAACATTAGTGGCCTGGCTCCAGTTCCTCTTCCTCCCTACAGAACAAATTGTTAAAGGCAGATATTTCTGATGAAGCTAAAAGACTGAATTGAGATGGCACAAATTCCATCTTCAGGAATCTAATTCTTACTTGAAGAAAATATACTGCAACTTTAGAACTGGAGGATAACATATCAGGAATAACTCAGACCCAAGATTTGCCAATCGTTTTATTATCAGTAGACACTTGCCTGAGTCAACAAAACAGATGTCCAGCATTCACTGCCTTCTCTATCATACCACAGTAGTCTTAAGTCTATGAGCTGCAATATTTATTGTAAGAGGCATCTGTTCTATGAGCAGCTGCTGACACATCTGCCATATCATGTAGAATAAGGAATAACTGTAGTCCTGCACTGTTTGCTAAGGGGAAAAAAAACTAATTAGAACTGCTAGTATTAAGAGCATATTTCATATTTACAAAGCAAAAGTGCTTACTCAGAGATTGTTTTAATAGATAATATATAATTTCTTTCACTGGTCCTGAATGCCTTTTTTTTTTTAAACTTGAGATCATGAGATTTACTTTACTGGAACTTTTGCTGGATTAGGCACAGCCTATCTACTTCAACATTCATTACAAAACTAGGTTGTACTGGATGATCCACTGCTGGGTGATGAAAGTTGTTGTTTAACATTTATTAAATGTGCATGTTGATGATAAAGAGCCTCCATTAAAATATATTAAGTTCAAAATAAAGAAAGCAGCACATATCAATTAAAACTTATTTAGCATACATCAGCTTTACCTACAAAAATATGTTAACTACTTGTGTCTACTTCTAGAAAGTGATCCAGTGTGTCTTTTCAGATGTATTGCCAGGTACATAAATACCTGTCCCATGTGATAAATAACAGTTGAAAATAACCAACCTCATGTGGCACCTTAAAGATATATGCATTTGTTATGGTATTTATGATGTCCTCGCTTTCAGAGGCTAAGGTTTACTCCATCAAATTCCTGAGTTGCTGGGTATGTATGCAATGACAGAGAAAGAGAAAAAGGAAAAAAATGGGATTAGATATTTTCCCTAATTTTCCATTAGAAAAGCGGAACTAGAAGTGTAAAAGAATAAAATACTCTTTGACAACTATGTCAAAACATGAAAAATAAACATATGCAAAATAAATTATACTGATGTAAATAAGTGCACATGATAAAGTTCTTTTATAAATTAAAATAATTGGAAGCATAAGATTATGTTATCACTTTCTCATTTCATTTTGTCCGAAAATGGAGTGTGAGTAGTTAGACTGATTTATTTATTTATTTATTTATTTATTTATTTATTTATTTATTTATTTATTTATTTATTTATTTATTTATTTATTTATTTTAAGGGAGGGTGATTCTATGAAAATAGGTAGCCATAACTGAAAGGGAAAGCAATGCAAAATATGTCAAGAAATTAAAACTAAAAGTAAAGTCTTTACTTTTCTCCTACTCCCTGTATCTATCACTGTAATATATAACAAAAAGCTGGCATTTGTGAGGTAGGGAAGAATACTTGAGAAGACATTAACAGGTACTAAGGAAAGAAACTAGGTTGGCAGCAGGAGGAACTGAAGTAACACAACTTACTTATTAACCTGTCTCAAACACTGAAAGTTCTTCATTCTTAAGGTAATCTTGAAATGTCTTTTATTTCCATTAGTTCCACTTATTATTACTCATTTACTATGCAAATTTTACCTTTTTGTGTTTGTGGGCTCATAGCCATTCAGTTTTATAGAAAGAGAGATCTAACTATTGATTATATGGAAAGCAGAGCTAAATCCCGAGGGTTTATGAAATCATCTGTGTGGCAAAGCATTTGCCGGAAACATATTTTTATTGAGTAGATTAAATATTAATTGCCACTATACTGGAATGTTCGTTTGAAAGTCTTTGGTTTAAATTACTTTATATAGCTTTCTCCAATCAGGTATCTTTCAGATGTGATGGATAACAATTTCCATCATTTACAGTGTAGAAAGTTAACACCCACCATCTCCTACAAGAATGAAATATTTTGAGGAATATTAAAAAAAGGCAGGATAAAATATTTCCCCTAAAAGAGAAATAAAAATCTTAAGGGAGACAGAAACTCAGCCCCAGCTCCCTCCACCCAGCAGATATTTTGTGCCCATTAAGAGAGACTGGGCCATCCTATCTACAAAACAAAAGACCTTCAGCTCCAGGATGATGGGATTAAGACATGACCCTCCAAGACATAATAGGATTAATCCACTAGCAGCAGAGCTCACCACATTGCACAATCTCCTAAAGACATTGCATCACCCAGCAAACTTCAACCAATCCTGGGACAACCTATAGAGCTAGCTATGACCCCTACAACAGCCAATAGAATACATGTTCTTGCACAGGAACAGGAAGTTCAAGTTCAAAGCCCAAGAGAAGGTATAAATACCCCTCACTCTCAACTCCATGTGTTCAGCTGTACCAGAGAACCATGTGCATGGTGGTTCTGCTTCATCATTAAACCATATTTCCAACCAGCCTCCATGTTTCCAGTGTCTTTCTCCCGGCTTGGAACTGAACCAGATGGATATTTCTTCCAACAACAGTAGCAATAGCAATAGCAATAGCACTTAGACTTATATACCGCTTCATAGTGCTTTACAGCCCTCTCTAAGCGGTTCACAGAGTCAGCATATTGCCCCCAACAATCTGTAGGGGTGCCCAACCTTGGGATAACTGTAAGACTTGTGGGCTTTTGACTGGCTGGGGAATTCTGGGAATCGAAGTCTTCAATTGTTAAAGCTGCCAAGGTTGGACACCCATGATCTAGGCCTACAGTGGAATTCTGATGAGAGATGGTAACTGGACCTTTGAAAGGTACTCAGAGAAATAAAAATAAATAATGACTGAATTTTCTGAGGTTTATAGTTATGGTGTACACACAGAAAAAATATGTTACATACCTATTTTAGAAAGAGATTTATATTATTTATTTTGCTGTTTTGTTGTTTTTGGGTGGAGGCAAAAATAAAGTCACTATTTTAAATGAATGTCTACTGAACCCAAACAACTAGCTGTAGACAATAATTTATTTTTAAGTTGAATATTTAAAAAGACATTCATGATTTTTCATTTATGTGATACTTTCAAGCACATGAAATATGTGCTATTTTGCCCTTTAGAACATAATTGTGTTACCTTGATACTATGTCTCCATGTGGCTAGAATAGGGGACAGCTGTGGCCCCCTGCAGCTTTCAGAGGGCTACTGTATTTATTTATTTGCTTTCTTCTGCTTTGAAAGTTGAAAGAAGGTGTATGAAACTCTTCTCACAAAATCTGGGGGAGGGGAATACAGAGCAAGCAAAACAAAGTGAAACCAAGCAAAATATTCCTTCAAAGCTAAAAAAATAAAAATAAAATAACATTTCAAAATATGCACCCACATCAAAATAAGTCCCTGTCCCTGTACTAGGAGATCAAGGAGGATTGGAAATAACCTTAGCCTTAAGTTTATTTATTTATATTTATGTAAATATATTTAAATAAATATATAAATATATCATTCATTCATTCATTCATTCATTCATTCATTCATTCATTCATTCATTCATTCATTCATTCCTTAGCATAATGCATTCAATGGGAGAAGGAAGCTGTCATGGTAAATAACAGACAAAAGATAAAAGATGATTTATTTATTTATTTATTTATTTATTTATTTATTTATTTATTAGATTCAGAATAATAATATATTTAAAAGCATATTAAGATAAATACTGTAGGTAGACATTTACCCTGTTTTCCCCAAAATAAGACATTCCCCTGATAATAAGCCCAATCGGGCTTTTGAGTGCATGGCAATAAGGCCAAGTGCTTATTTCAGGGTTCAAAAAAATATAAGACAGGGTCTTATTTTCGGGGAAACACGGTAGATAAGCCCTTATGGATTCCAACAAGTATAGAATCATAACAAACCAAGCCATCACACATACTGGATCAGAATGATGCTTCAGTATGGTACTGTCCAAATCAGGTTGTCTGAGTTCAGTAGCACAAGAGATATGACTCCTGAATAATTAGAGTTAAACAAGATTTAGGAATCAGCTGACCTTATCACATTTTTTTCTCCATTATATAAAACAATTGTTTGTAAATTTACATCTGTACAAACATTCTATGATATGCACATTTCTTTCAAATTTCTTTCTCCTCTATGTTGGTGGTACATTTTTTTTCTTTGAAGGTGGAGAGCAGTGTCCAAGAAGCCCTCAAGAAAAAAAAAAGTGAGAGATATTTCATGGAGTCACCATAGAGGGAAAAGCTACAGTGATAAAAGCTTTAGCAGTTTTTCTTCTTTCTCAGCTAAATTTTGTTCTTTCACACAATTTTTCTGTGATGATTCCCTAAAGCTTATTTCACTTTCTTACAAACATTTGATTCTTCTTCAACAAGAGGTAGATTATGGAAACTATAGCATAATCTCAATTTGAAAATGTAATCAGTGTTTTGTGAAGTTCCTCTTGATTTCTGTTAAATATCGAGAGGTTTATAGAGGAAAGGATATGAAGAAAATAAATACATTTCTCCAACTTCCTGTTTTTGAACAACGCTTATTGTTGATAGTAACGCCCCTCATTTTTTTAAAAAAGAACCCTAATGCTGTATGTACTTTTTCTTCTTTTTATAATGGCCTTGGCATTTCTTTTCCATAGAATTGCAGATGTGCCAGTTTTCTATTACTGTTATTGTAAAAGTTATTGAAAATCAGAAAATCTTTCTGCTCTGCCATTAGTTGTCAAACTAGGATGGTAGTGTGACAGATTTTTCTGTACAGTACTTGAAGATGTTGCTGTTTTCTAAAAATGGCTGCCAGTCTAAATGAATGCCTCCTAGAAATGTTGCTGACAGTCTCCAGAATTTCCTGCACATTTTTACCAATCAACATTTCTATTTTCTAACCCTGTTGCAACAGTTTCAGAATATTCCTATGGCCTTCTGGAGGAGCCATCTTCCTTAAACTGCATCTCACCCTTCCACAGTTCAGGGAATTGAGAACTACAAATCTGTGAATTGCCAGCCATCATGGATTCTGGGAGCTATACCAATGCACCAAGCACAAATGTAGAAAGCAGCTTTGTTGACCTACTATGGAGGGCCTACTATGGATCCTGTTGGTCACAGAACTCCGACTATTGGGATCCAGAAGAAGAGCCTTCTCTGAGGCAGTGCCGACTCTTTGGAACATCCTATCCTCTAGGGCAGGGGTGAGGAATCTTGGTCTTTTTATGACTTGTGGACTTCAACTCCCAGAATTCCTGAGCCAGCATGGGAGTTGAAGTCCACAAATCATAAAAAGGCCAAGGCTCCCCACCCCTAGGGTAAGATCTGCCCCCCACCCTCCTATCCTTCACCAAGAGCCTGAAGACTTGGCTCTGCCAATTGGCCCGGGGACAAAATGGAAGAGTTCCACACTGGAGGTGGCTGTTGGATTGATGGCAGACTCCACCTCCCTTCCCCTTGTTCTCTACTCTCCATCCATCTATCTTTTTCTTATCATATTGATGTATTCTCATTGTTTTCTTTTTCATTGTTTATTTTATTGTTCTATTATTTTACTTCTGTTTTGTTTATACTCTTTTTATTTGTCCTTTTTATTCTTTTTTTTGTTAAAAAAAAACCCCCACGTTTTTATTTTCAGTGTCAAAAAAATTGAGAAATTTGTGCTGCAAGAACTGATGTCCCCACCCCCAAATTGGAGCCAAAAACCCTCCACCCCCCAAACATCTCCCCTTTCTCATGCGTACTGAAACACTTGTGTTAATAATTCATCACACATACATACGCCGCAGGATCCGGTCACTAATCGAGTTTTTAAAAATGAAAGAGAGAAAGAAAGAAAGAGAGAGAGAGAGAGAGAGAGAGAGAAGAGGGAGAGAAAAGTTCTAAATTTTGCAAATCTTTTACAATTCAAAGGAGATCTCGCTAAAAAAAGGACTCCGTCAAAAAGAACCTATGTTGAGAATCACAAATCCCATGGTGCTCCCGAGGTAAGGAGGGGTGGGGGGGCCACATGCGGGATGGGAAGAGAAAGGGACCTCTTTTCCGGGTGCGTAATGAGAAGGGGACAAGATCTTCCACAAATAAGAGGTTGGAACACCCGCAATTGTTACCCTACATAACCCTTGTATTCTTCACACCTTTTTATTCTTGTAAGATGTCTAGAGTAGCTCCACAGCAAGATAGGTGGCAAATAAATTTAGCTGTTCAAAGTTAGTTTATAGACAAGGTTGGCAGAAAAACCTCTTGCAAACTTTTCAGGATCCCAATTATTTTAATCATTAGCAGATCTAATTGTTTTGCATGCACACCAGGGTAGACAGGACCCCTTTAAGCTGGGTCCAGTTTTAATGTAGTTTTTCCATTTCAATTTCACTTGCAGTAGGTATTAGGTACAAATATTCTGGAGTAACTCCAGATAATATGATAAAATGCCTCCCCATTGATAAATTTGAAGGGGTATCTACCTGTTCTTTAATCAGCCCAATCCTATACCTATACCATACTCAGTGTGGTATAGTGGTTAAAGCATCAGGCTAGAAACCAAGAAATGGTTAAGTTATAGTCCTGCTTTTGGCATGAACGCCAGCTGGGTCATGTTGGGCCAATCATTTTTTCTCAGTCTTCAGAAGCAAACCACTTCTGAAAAACCTTGCCAAGAAAACTGTAGTTGCCAGGAGTTGAAAACTGAAGGTAGAATAAAAATAATTTTTAAAACTCCTATTCCTACTCTACTGGTGCCGTCTCTGTTGATAATTTTAACCTACCTCAAGTGCCCCATTTCAAATCTTTTCCAGTCACTTGGCCCCCCTCCAATGAAACAGGGGACAAGGCCTAACATATTTCACATAGTTTGAGACCACCTTGGACAATGTTAGAATAAGGGAGTGAGAGAGAGATTATTTATAATCCAGCTAAGGAAAACTTAAGCAAGTCTTACTGGTGAGGTGGAGCTCTTGCCTCACAATCAGGAGGTTGTGAGTTCGATCCTAGGTAGAGGCAGATGTAGGGTCTCCTGCTTGGGCAGGGGGTTGGACTAGATGACCTTCAAGGTCCCTTCCAACTCTGTTAATCTGTTAATCCTGGGATTTGGAAGAAAAAAATGTTTCTGAGACGTTATTATGGTTAGATTTGGAAGTATAATTTCACTTGCACTGACTTTTAACTCTTCAATCTCATAACCACAAGGGGCAGTGGAGTGCATAAAGATAGTTAGAAATTTCCTCCGTGTTCCCTATTTATATATTGCTCTGTCTGCTCTTTGTCTGTAAGATTGTTAATCTCAGGATGCTTCCTTCCGGCCATTGTCATTGCAAGGGCGCTTGATCTCTAACTCTTTGCCTGATAGATGTGGCTAGCCCAGAGCTAAGATTTGTGTTTCCTGTAATAAATCACTTTCCTATTAAAGTTGCAATGAGCTGCTTTGCTATTCCTTGCTCAGATTAGGTTCTCTGGGAACACTGCAATTAACCCATCCTCACACCACAGTTAGTGCAAGAGCAAAAAGGTCTCAAGTGTAATGAATGCTGAGCTGTTCTGGAGACTCACAAGAACATCATCCCTAAAGCTAAAGATTAGACAACACAAAGGGACAACTGATACAAATGTATCAGTTGACTGCAATCCAATCCATACCTGCCTTAACCCTTCCAAAAATCATAGATAATCTGTTTCTCTCACAGATGTTTGTATATCTGGAGAAGGGAAAATGAGGCCGACATTCATAGTATCTGATTGGACTGACATACATCAATATTCAACACTCTAAAAGAAGCTTTCAGATGTAATGCAAAAAAAAAAAAATCATGATAATATAATAACCTAAAAGTCTGATGCACTGGGAGTAGAAAACGTATATCTGATAGTATTAAAAATGAAGGAAGGAAAACCAGTTTTGGGTAATGGTGAAAACACCAGGATAGAAACTGAAATTGTGAATTCTAGTCCTACTTTAGGTATAGAAGTCAGCTGAGTGGCTTTCAGTCACTCACTCAATCTCAGCCCTAGGAACCAGGCAATGAGAAAGCACTTCTAAAAATGTTGCTAGGAAAATTCCATGGACTTGTCCAGGCAGTTGCCAAGAGGCAAGATTGACTAGAGGGCACGAGAAAGAAAGAGACAGAGAAAGAGACAGAGAAAGAGAGAGAGAAGGGGAGAGAAGGAGAGAGAGAGAGAGAGAGAGAGAGAGAGAGAGAGAGAGAGAGAGAGAGAGAGCACACAGAAGAAAATTAAAAAGAACTGAGAAGTCACCATATGAGATAAGAATGAGGAACTTGTTTTAGCTCAAGGGCAGAATTGGCTCCAGGCAAGAACCAAGTCATTTGAATATCACCAAGTAGTATGGTTACAGGAGGTGAAATCACTAGCCACTGCATGAGACCCATTCAGTTTCATTATGTACTTGTCCAGAACTAAACCCACTAATTCATACACAAACAAAACTATTTGGGCATACATTGTTCATCCAGTAGCAATAGCAATAGCACTTAGACTTATATACCACTCAATAGTGCTTTATAGCACTCTCTAAGTAGTTTACAGAGTCAACATATTGCCCCCAACAATCTGAATCCTCATTTTATCAATCCTCAGAAGGATGGAAGGCTGAGTCAACCTTGAGCCAGTCATGATCAAACTCCTGGCATTGGGCAGACTTTACACATCCACATTTACATATGCAGTTTTCCAAATGACATGAAAGTAGTAGTAGTTACCTATGAATTGAGACTTTGAAAGGGTGCTTTCCATGGAGCTGATTTACTCCCCTTTATCAGAAGGTCAGAAAAGAGTAGAATTCTAGAAGGTCAAATAGTGAGAACAAATGAGCTGGATTAGACCAGCCACTGGTGCAAAGATATTTAGTTTTGCCTCCTCCTGTTTCTCAAAAATTCTATTTTTATCCCTAGTTGATTAAAGATATTTATCTGACTCCAATATACACTGAGCATGAAACTTTGCTCAGTGAAATCCATTATAGAATTAAATAAACAATTTAAACCTAAAGAGCTTTCTTCTTTTGCTAAAACATTGTTTGGAATCATTTCAAAAAGTCTTTTTGTGTTCCACTCACGCCAGATGAAAAAGCACAGTATGCTGTGGAAGTGGAAACTGGTTTAGTGTTCAGTTTCAACATTGCTAGATTAAAACTGATGTAAAATTTCATAATGCAATATATATTATACAGATATGGAGCATCAGAGATTCTAGTCGGTCAGCATTTGTCAAGTCTTAATAATTTACATATGAAATAGGCATATATAAGAAGGACACGTTTTCAAGACCGGTTTATTTCAGTTTATTATGTTAATTTATATTGTAGTCCATGTATGATATAGCATTCGCTAAATAAATGACCAGCATCTTGCATCGCCTTCTACTCTCAGTAGGGCTACAATTAGTACAGCAGTTCAGAAACAGATACAACTATGCACAAGATAACTCTTAGTTACATCTGTCATAATTCCCCCTGAGATTAGATTAGCTTTGTTGCTACTGGTCTTTCATAAGGCCTTGAAAACTTGGCTTTGTGCTTAAATCTGGGGTCCTGATCATGAGTTGGAGCCCATTTCCAGTTGTATGGATGATAGGTAGGACCACACCCAGCTGCTGTGTGTTTTATTTTTGTTTTATGTTAGGCATTTTTGTGTTTTTAATTGTTCTTTGCAAGCTGCCTAGAGTCAAGTAATAGTGAAATTGGCAGCTATATAAATCAAATCAAATCAAATCAAGCAATCTCTTTGAACAGAAGTTAAAAGTACAGGAAGACTCCCAAATTACACACTACTTCAATCTGGCAGACTGCAACCTCATTCAGAACTAGACATGGAAAGTCTCTGGATTAGGAAGGTCCGTGTACCCACAGTCACCCAATCTTGCTAGTGTCGAACTTAAGTTTGTTTATGCCCATACAGACCTTCAATTACCAGATTAGAGCCATTATTACCATGGTCATCATGAACTCATGACTTTCTTCAGATTCTATCTCACATGAGGGCAGGCTAAGGTCTGCTCTTGAAAACGTCACTGCCCACCCAGCAATGGAGTCAGACAGCACAGTCAGGGATGTCACTGTGTAGTAGGGAGGCTAGGACAACAACCAACTCAGCTGTTACTGAGGGTATCATATCAGGCTAGCTGCAGTACTCAGCCTTTGAAAGCCAGATAATATCAATTTAACATTGAACTCCTGTAAGACTGAGTACCTTATAACTGCCGAGGTCTCCAGTGCACTATAGGTAAACAACCGCCATTATTCTGGATTTAAGGCTGAAACGTTCTCTAAGTGGAGATATCTCGTTTTTCCCTCTTTGTCCAGCCAGGTCTTGTTGTTACATATAAAGTAGGTACGAAAAAGATAAGGAGTGTCCTAGATTAGAAGAAATGTGGTTTCTTTGTACTGTGCTTTCCTTCTATATGGGTGTGCATTGTATGTATGTGTATTATATGAATGATGGATGTGTGTTATCTCATTTTTGGATATTGACATATGTGTGGACATCTTTGTGTATATATACTGACATAGATAGCATCATGAAAATCCTTGCTGATATACTGCATATAGAAAATATATAGCTAGACAATTAGAATTCAAATTCAGTCTTTGCTTTGTGATCAGTTTTGGTTTTCTTGGCTAATCTACTTCATTTATAGTTGAGCCTCAACATCTTGTTTTCTGAAAAATGAAAGTTGAATTTTAAAATTCTGTGGATTCCAGTCAATAGTTTAGTATATTGGAATGGAATATCGGGGCTTATTAAGTGACAGCTGCTTTCATGTGCTTTTCTCCCCTTCTTAAGTTTGTGGAAAAGTATATTAACATAAACTACACTGTGCCTGAGTGACAACATTTGCAATATTGTTGTTTTAAACACAGGACCATGTTATGTCCACCAATGATTGGCGTATTCCTTGCAGTCCTTATCTTCCCACTTCCCCTCTCAAAACAAAAAATAGGTACCCAAAGTCCTACAGGGCAGCTGTTTGAATGAGGCTTGACAGACTCCAGTAGCTCCTTCTCAGAGTGACTGAGACCAAAGGACCTGTTGGGGAAAGAAATAGAAACTCAAAATAAAACATAATCCCTTTTGCAAAATAAGGAAAATTGCATGTAAAAGACTTTAAGAAGCTTTAACTGTCTGGAACAACTGCTCTAGTCTCCTTTCCTTTTACTGCTCTCCACTTATTTCTTTTTATTTACTTTGGGAGACCTTCAACAGCCTTATGATTTCCCCCATGGCATTCAAGATGATTATTTACTTTACCTCCCAAAAAGCATTTTTACCAAGACCTGAATGGACTAACTATAAACATGCCCCCCTCTGCCCTAATTCGCTTTTACTGAGTAAATTTTGTTGATGAGAATAAGCCTAGTTTTTTTTTCCTTGTCTCTCTTATTTCCCTTTCCTTCTCCTTTTATTTCTTTATCCAGAAAATTCCCATTATCTGGCCAGGGAGGGTAACATTCTTCCCATCTTTCTTGAGCATGTTTTTCTCTCTTCCAAGCTATTTCTCCAAAATTTAGGTAGACTACAAAACAAACTCGGATGTTAATTATGTCACAAGCAACCTGCTGAGATGTATTAGCAAATCACTCAAGGTAGCAAAGGGAAATATGAGCATGTGAGCGAGTGTGAATCTGAAAGAAATCTAAAATATTTTCACACCATATTTATCCAATAAAAAAGTTGCCAGTAATAAGCAATCCAAAAAATATTTGACCCAAGAGGGGGGTGGGAAATACAGAGTAGGTAGAATATTTCCACCCAAATACTCTACTTATACTGCCAGAGGGCGAAAAATAATCCAATAGTACTTGTCATCTTCCAGGACATTAATGAAGCTGGGAGACCATTCATGAGACTTAGAAAAGAATTGTCTCATCTCCTTGTCAGAAAAATGCCTCACTCAATAAGGCATAGTTTACATGATTGTATCAGCCCAATTCTGAAGCAACCATTGCCTTGGAGGCTGATATTCTATTCAGAGAGAGAAAAAAGAGAAAATTAGGAAGCCAAATGAGACGTTTTTCTTGCATAAAAGATAAAATGGTAATAGTCATAATACACTATAGCTGTTAGGAACTGAGCAGATTGGTGCAGAGGTGGGTTCCTACCGGTTCGGACCGGCTCTATAGAACCGTTAGTAACATGGCGGCCTGGGTTGCTAGAACCGGCAGCGACCCAGGCCTGCCACGCCCCCGAGCCTGTTCTCGCGGCAGCGGCAGCATCTTGTTTTTTTGCTTCTGCACATGTGCAGAAGCTTTTTTTTGTACTGCGCATGCGCACGCACCCGTGGTGTGCAACGCGTGCGCCCACGTGGCGCATCACTGAGCGAACCGGCAGTAGGAAAATCCAGAACCCACCCCTGGATTGGTGCTTCTGATGGTGTCAGCATCAAGGTACTCTTAGTTATCCATATAGCAAATGCGAAATTGGGAGAAGAGCATCAATTCTTCATCAGATCAAATAAAACAACCCTTCTGTGCTGCCACAGCAGGCTGAAAATGAGACAGGACCGACAATATGAGGAAATAGTCCTTTAAGTCAGTAAGCAAGCTACTGTATCCTTGTTCTGTGGTAAACAGGACATTATGATAAATCTTGTATATAGAGCTGAGCTCTGTGATCAAAATGGGAATCTGTCTGAAAATATAAATACAGTTTTAGCAAGTTGTTGAGTTAGTAACAACAATAATTTAATAAATTTATATGCCACTGGATTTCTATCGACTCTGAATCATTTATTCCTTTGCAGGAATGGATGTTTTACTATATTTTAGTTTTGCATATTCTGATCTTTGTGCACGCATTTATCAGAGGTGGGATTCACTTACCTTCCCTACCGGTTCGCAAATGTGTTCGCAAACGGCCTTCTGCACATGCGCAGTGCTTGCACATTATGTCGGGGCGGGTGGGCAGAGCCTCCCACAGTCGCCGCTACTGGTTTGTGCGATCCGGAGAGAACCGGCTGAATCCCACCACTGCCATTTATGGGTGCAAAATTCAGTATAGAAATTTGAATATTTTATAAATTAATGTCTCTAATATACAATATTAGAGATATAACCAGAGGTGGGATTCAGCAGGTTCTGACCAGTTCTGGAGAACCAGTAGCATAAATTTTGAGTAGTTCGGAGAACCGGTAAATACCACCTCTGACTGGCCCCGCCCCCATCTATTCTCTGCCTCCCGAGTCCCAGCTGATATGGAGGAAATGGGAATTTTGCAGTAACCTTCCCCTGGAGTGGGGAGGGAATGGAGATTTTAAAGTATCCTTCCCCTGCCACGCCCACCAAGCCAAGCCACGCCCACCAAGCTATGCCACGCCCACCAAGCCATGCCCACAGAACCGGTAGTAAAAAAATTGAAACCCACCATTGGATATAACATAATATGATAGATATTAATGGCATGCTAGGGCAAAAAAATGGACTTCATTAGGGAAGGGAAAAAAGAAGCAAAACCCCCAACCATTTTATATCTTTTCAGAAGTAAATGAGATATTTTTCCACTTAAGGGAGGGTGTATACTAGCTTATTCTATAAAAAGTTTCATTGTGCATTGACTTCACCTTCTCGAAGTCAAAATTTCAAATTATTTACCAGTAGGATCTACTGAAGTTTTTTTTTTTACCTTCTGACATGTGAATGAAATCAACTGACATCATATGTGTGTGTGTCTGTGTGCATGTTGTAATCTGTATGTATTATCCATGTATGCATAATGTACCTTTTATCTTTTACTGTTGTCCTAGTTATTTTGGTGAATACATTGTTCAGTATGCATCCCATCGTTTTTCTAATATTGAGCTTGTGCTCTAGAAAATAATTTAAAGCTATATTAAATTCCAGTATAATTGGACTTTATTCACTGATAAAATTTCATAGTCAAATGTCTCAATGTTGCTACAATCTAGACTGATTTTTGCTGTTAGGCCCAACTAAATTCTGGACAGTAGCCAATGTATTCTGCCTAGTGTATTAGCATGGGAAGTATAAAAAAAAATCTCTTGAGAAATTTGTGACGTAATAGGATTTCTTGGAAGCCTTTGTCCTCTGATTCCACAGAAATAACTAAATCAGTATTTTATGAGATAAATGAAGACAAATAATTTTATGGAGAGTTCTGGGATGCTTCCCGATGAGATTTTTACTGAGTAAAATTTTATGAGAACTCCAGATCATATCTCCTTTTTATAATTCTCACATTATTTTGTCTTCTTTTTTTATCATGTAGAATATCTGGAATGTGGGGTGGAATTCCTGCACAATGTCTTGTTGAATGATATGGCTAGGAGCTATTGATTTCAAACAGTGCCTTTTTAAGAACAGGAGAAGCCCAGGGGCAAAATGCTAATTTAAATTCTTCATCACTCATATTTTTTCATTATATCATTTCTCAATGCATTTTTTTCTTTGTATTCTATTGTATTCTTTGTCCATTCAGAACAATGGTTGATAAATTGTGTATGTGTGGGTGTATTTAAAAATTCAAAATAACTCTTGGAATTTTATTTAACTTATGTGTTTTATTGTTTTGACTTAAAAGGATTGCTCCATATGTTCTTTACAAATATTGAAGCATACTTTGGATGGATGGAGTTCCTTCCATGTAGGAGACCTGGATAAAATCACAGATCTTGAAACATCCCAGGAAAATTCTTCCTTTTCACCTCCTTTTCTTCCCTTTGGGCATTATTACTTAGTTGCAAAATACATCCATTTAAAAAAGGATACTTGAAGTTTGATATCTTCAAAATTCTCCTCCTTTTTTCTTATATACTCTTCTATCATAAAAGTTGTTTCAAAATAATCCTGAATCTAGTTTAGAGACTTGAGAAAATGTGTGAAAAGAATATCTTCATTCAATTGTAATCAAATAACTTTAATCAGCCAAGTGGTTTATCATTGTTAGCAGTATATTAATAAACTGCAGTTATTTTTCTGGCAGAATGGAATGAAAATAGCACAGATGGTACAAATACATTCTTTAAAAGATATTAATGTTGCCAAGTTTTATCCAGATAGCCCAAAGGACTTCACCAAAATATTGTAAACATTTTAAAATATTCCCTTGCAGATAGCAAGGATGAGCAAAGGCAGTAAAGAAATACTCAAATTATCCAAGAACATACAGACATACTAAACCAATGGAGGAAATGTCTTTAGTTTAGTTTAGTTTAGTTTAGTTTAGTTTAGTTTAGTTTAGTTTAGTTTAGTTTAGTTTAGTTTAGTTTAGTTTAGTTTAGTTTAGTTTAGTTTAGTTTAGTTTAGTTTAGTTTAGTTTAGTTTAGTTTAGTTTAGTTTAGTTTATTTATATTTCTATGCCGCCCAACTCCCAGGGGACTCTTAGTCCAACCTAAAAGTAAAAACATTCAAAGCAAAACGTGTTTACAGAGAAAGCTCCTACACAAAGTATGACACCTCCTGTTCAGTCTTGTTGGCATGGATCATTGGTGAGGTTCAGGGATGGGTTTCTCCCCGTTCGGACCGGATCGCCCGAACCGGTAGCGACCTGCTGGGGATGTCACTGAAGTGGATCGGCTGGTGGCGGTCCATGGGTGCTGCCATCTTTTTTTGTGAATTTTTTGTGAATTTTTTTACTGTTTGGAAGGTTTTTCCTCTTCTGCTGCTTGAAAAAGGGCCCTCCTGCCCGCCCCGGGTTTATACTGACCTTTATTCCTTCGCCAGAAGCACAGCTGATCAGTTCCTCAGCGGTGTTTTGGGCTGATTGCAGCTACTGAGCATGTGCGGAAACAAAATTGCACAAGGGAACGCGCGTGCGTGCGAGTGAGTGGAGCGCGCGCGCACGCGCAAAACATCACAATGCGAACCAGTGGGGAAGGTAAGTGGAACCCACCCCTGGTGAGGTTATCCTTTTCTGTGTATATTATCACTGTTGTGTATATTGTACCATGTCCTATAATCTTTATTGCATGGTCTAGTCTAAGAGTAGACTAGATCATGTAATCATAGTTTTACTCAGTTTGATTTTTCAGAATGGTTCTCAGCCTTCCTAAACTGCTGCCTTCCAACTGTGTGAGGATCACAATTCTCAGGAGTTGCTACATGAGAATTCTAAATGTTGTAGTCCTAAAACATCTGGATCATGTGTTCAGATATCTGAATTATGGCTTAATATAGATGCATTTTAGAGATGATGAAAATGAAAGAATAAATTCACAAAAATACCAAAATAACTAAAAATAGAAAGCCTCTGCTTACCTTTCTTTCTTTCTTTCTTTCTTTCTTTCTTTCTTTCTTTCTTTCTTTCTTTCTTTCTTTCTTTCTTTCTTTCTTTCTTTCTTCTGCCCATTTCACTATCCAAAGTCACTCATGGCGGCTTCCAATGTTATAAAATGATAAATATAAAAGCATTAAAATTAATGATTAAAAAAACTAAACTAAAACCCAAGAGCATGTACAGAACTGGGGGAAGGGTGGGCTCTTGTCTATCACTCCACCAACCACCTCCAGCATATCATGCCATCTGGGGGCGCAAGCCAATCACAGAGCCAGGTTTTAAGGCCCTTCTGGAAGGCCCAATGGGTAATGGCAGATCTCACATTGGCAGCAAGATGTTCCGGAGAATGGGACCATGGCAGAAAAGGCTCTTTTCCAAGAACCCACCAGCCAAAATTCCTTGATCGACAGTTCAATTAATTACACTTAATTGTGTGATTAATGTACTATCACTCAGTATTGAGAAAAAATGTTTCTCTTCTAATGAATGAAATTAGCATTTAATGAAGAGAACAGTGACTTTCTTATGAACCATGAATTGTTTTGATGGTCTGTACTTTAAGCCTGGTGCTTGTTTTCTATAATGATTGAAGCAGGATCTCTGGTCTTCGAAGGCTGGATTAGTTTTAAATCAGATCCTTTGTTTGTGATTGAAGGGAATTTATAATACTTAGGATGATCAGGAAAATTCTGAATCCCTGTTTATCACTGTTGTTTCAAATTAAAAAGTTATGTTATCATTATAAAGCATTTTTTTCATATGGAGATTGGATTTAACATGCTGGCTATCTTCAATTCTAGCCTATTTTGAAACTTGTCAGCATATTCGTGGGACTGTCTCTGAACCGCATCTTTCAATTTTTCGTAGGAAAATACCTTATGAGGAGTGCATGTAAGAGACCCAGACTTGCTAGCACTTTTTCTATTAGTTCTCATTCAATAGTATGAAGAGAAAATAGCTTTTGAAATTTTCTTCTAATATTTCTGCCTCCAACTCCCAGTTCCAGATTTTCTCATCTGCTTCTCTTCACTTGACATAGACTCTAACACCATCCATCATTCCTCTTTATTAGCAGCAGATAGAGAAGCTTCCACTATGTAACAAAGGGTGAATCCATTCACCCTTGTGTTTATTTTATCGCTGCATCAAGATTCTTGCTTGAATTATTCATTTGTTGATACATAACAATCTGATGACTCTTGTTACAGCTGAGAAAATCAGGAACGAAAATGGTGAAAATAGTCATAGAATGTAATGAAATGATGCAGTAAAATAAAATGATGAAAATAATTGTAAAAGTAATTTGTACTTTTTTTTTAGTAAGAATAATTAAATATATTTGCCAAAGAGTCAGTAGAGATGAACTGTTGGCAGTACATTTTATCAAAATAAATGCTTTATGTTTTTATGTCATTACTCTGCATCCATGAAAAACATGTGCTAGATAAGATACACAATCTTCTTCTGCAGATTATGTTTCACAGACTTACTTGTATCCTTTCAGGAAATTATGGAAATTCCTGACATGCGGAACAGAAAGTGGGAGGGGGAGAGGAATCTCTCTCTCTCTCTCTCTCTCTCTCTCTCTCTCTCTCTCTCTCTCTCTCTCTCTCT
>QLTV01003390.1:1851833-1862205 GCA_003457575.1 Thermophis baileyi
GGCCCCCCCCTCTCTCTCACACACACACACACATTCCATCTTGGTGTAGCCAAACCAGATGTAGCATTAAGTATTTAAATATATTCACTGTGATCATCTTTTCTTTAAAGAAATGGAAGGATGAACCTCCCCATTCCCCATGATCCAACCAAAATTTCCACTTTCAGGAACTATTATTTGGCAGAGGAAATAAGTTTTCTTTGGCACCAGTGGAAATTTTCCTTTCCTTCTCGTAGAAGAAACATTATGGAAATATATCATGTATTAAAAATGCCATGTTCCCGTTCTCGCCATCCTGGCTGCTACTGTTGAGAGAGGGGAAAACAATTATAATAAATATATTACTACATTTAATATCATGTCTGTTTTAGATTTCAGACCATAGAAGAACTGAGATGATGAATCACATATACAGTATAGCATTTTATGCATGCAATTTCACATGTGGCCAAGAATAGATGTTCTATGTGCTAAAGTGAACCCTTCTGGGTCTCCCAGCCAAGGTTGACTTCAATGTCATTACTGGAGAAAGCAAAGTGTTGCTTATCAAAAGACAACAAATTAGTTTTGACCAATTTTTTCTGTCTATGTTATCAGTAAATTATAGTTCTGAAGAAATATTTGGAATTTACAAGTACAACTTTGTAAGATGCAGCAACCATGAAATTTTCAACCTTTAGAGAATGTTGCGTAAGGAATGAGCATATAAATGTAGGTGTTTGTCAGGCTTCAGAATAGAAGGACTTCACTGTTCATTTACATAAAGTACTTAAGAGATTTTCATAGAAAAATACAGTGAAGTTAACTGTGTTCTTATTAATATTGCATTTGTTCTACAGAATTCATTGTTCCATTTAGTAAAACATGAAACAATATAGGTGAAGGCAAGCAATACTATTAAATATGCAATTTTCAGGCAGTTAACAATGCTGGTACTTTCTCTTAATACTTTTAAATTATTCATATTTTAAAAGCACAGATACTGTTCATTAAATATTAAAGAATAATTTAAAACAATGTAACTGCATTAAGTGAAGATGATGTATTAGAGGAGAACCTTCCTTATGATCAATCATATAGAAGTTCTTTTAAAAAAGGACATGGTATCTATGTCTTCCTATAGGATGACGTGGGATTCCCATCAGTTCCATGTAATGTGGCTAATGGGCAGCGATTATGGAACAATATAGACTTTTGGAGGGTTTGATTACACATCCTGCATGACACACTTAGAACGGAAGATGGAAATATGTTTTATTTTCCATCTCTCCATTATTTCAATGGGTTGCATTCCTAACAGGACTCTATTTTGCCCCCTCTGCCTTGCACTTGAAGGGATGATCTGTGCTCTGATTCAGTTCCATCATAGTGGTATGCAGCTGCCATGCTTTAAGGAGAGAACCCAAATGCAAAATGGACTGCATGCCACAAGAATGCAAGTATGTCATCATGGTGCTGTTTGCAAAATGGAAAAATACTAGCACCTTATTTCTGTTCTGATTATGAGATGAAAATCATATGCGTCTAGGCATAGGTCTGTAGTGTAATGCATTCAGTTCCTGGCAAGCAAAGGAATTACAGGCCAGAAAGGATCGATGCTATCAGGTAGCATCTCTCTAGTAAACACTCACATTAGCCTGTGCTCTTAGCATCCTGATGTCCATATAGATCTAAAAATATAGATCAATTGAAAATGCATTTTGGATTGGTAAGGATATAGGAACTTTGGTTGTCTGAAAACATAAATTATGTCCCCAAATACTACCTTTAAATGTGTCACTTCTCTTCTTTTTGTTACAACTCTAAGCACACATATCTAAAGTTCCACTAAAATCAGCATGTAACATTTTCACTCAAAGTTGTATCATTTGTCCTCTCCTCCACTAAATTGTAATTTGGGCTGTAAGTTGAATCTAAACTAAAAACAATATACCGGTACTTTTTTCCAACGAATATCCCAAACATCCCCTGGCTGCTGTTTCTGAACTATGGACACAACAAAAAATTTTCTCATGCAATATATAAGGGTGAAACTGCAGGTTTCCTTCCTGACTTAACTTCGGAAATGGGTCTGGATAGCATTGACCCCATGGAATTAAAACACATCTCAAAATCCACAGCCAGAAATTTACAAGAACATAAGAAGATTGTTTTACATTGATTACATTTAACTTTTAGTGTATTACAAATGCAGAAAAATACACACAAACCTACATACACAGAATCTTTAGTCCTTGCCAGCTCACTCTTATGAATACCTGGATAGTGAAATTGCTTCATCAAGAAAATTATGACAGAAAATTATGACAGAAAACCACTTGCAATTACTCATCTTCAGATTAAAATGTAATGTTTCATCATTGTCAACACACTTTTCTCCGTAGAAAATGGTATCTGCACAATACATGTCCATCAAATAAGGATAACAGTTGCTAGAAGGTCCATTTTAGAATAGAAATTGTTCTCCCACACATCAGTTGTTTGGCTTAACTGAAAATAGCCCTTTCTGTGCTAAAAGCTGTGCAAGTTTCTCCTATTCATATACAAGGGGAAGGAGGTGTCTGCAGTCAAATAATTAATATAGACTTTCTCACAAAATTTTGGAAGGAATTAAAAAAAATATTCCTTTGATGACCCTTATTCTAAAATGACTCTCATGGTTATACTGCATATGGTGGTGCTGAGCAGATGAAAAGATGATAGAAGCTGGAGTTGTCTCCCAGCTTCCTTGCTAATTCTCTCCATCTATTTCACACACACATATCAACAGCCCAGAGATATTGGTTTTCCTCTGAAGAAATACTTCCAGCTTCTTGATAAACCTGCTGGGATCCAACATGCTGCAGCTGTAGTCTTTGCTCAGCACCCACCTGGCTAGCTGAGAAGTCATCTGTGGAGGTGGAGCACGGAGCAGCAAACTTACCACTTTCTCCTCTCCAGAGTGCTACCTGCTCACATATGTCCCTTCAGACATCTGGTGCAGATGTCATTGTTATACCTCAGCTGATGTCTTGGCCACCCTGCTCCTCAGGGCATTTGCTTAGCAGCTTGATCCCCAATGTTGAGCTACTTTCTGTTCTTTGCTGCAAAGCTTGAGCATGAAGACAGGAGGATGGGTAAATGTAAAGCAAACTGAAGGTCCTAAGCCTTGCTGAAAAGGGTGATTGGGGGCATGCTGTGCATATTCTTCCAGCAGGGCCCCAGAGGTATTGACTGCATTAGCATGTAGTTCAAAAATCTCCCCCACCCAAATTAAAGAGGCTTCTATGGGATTTTTTCTTCCTTGACTTCTCTGTAGCATGACCCTGAGTGGAATCACTGGCTTTCCACTAGTATATGTTCTCTGTCGGCATGAGGAAAGTATGTGGACAATATGTATATGCATATAGGATACATCCAGGAAGAAAGATTTGAACATTGTCAGTGGAACAATGGTGGCCTATGTCAACATGCAGGGCTTGCATAAAAGACATTTCACTCCTGATATTCATGAAGAGTGCAATGAACACTGCAGTTTCTTGGCCTTTTTAGGAAACTGCCTTGATCAAGGCAGATCATTGGTCCAATTAGCTAAATATTGTCTACATCAGGGGTGTCAAACTGGCAGCCCATGGGCTGGATGCATCACACGCAGGCCATGCCCACCCCAGCTCTGCAAAGGGAAAAAACATCGTGAAACGTGACGTGACGGCAACATGCTGCCACGAGTTGGACACCCGTGGTCTACACAGAGTTGTAACCAAGTCTTAAGAACATCAGATAAGAGCCTACCTTAACCCAACATAAACATGGAATATTCTGTATATAAAGTGATTGCTCTAATTTGACCAGTGGCTTATCTCTTATATACACCTGGACAAATTTAAGAACCCCCTCTGTCTTATGAGCAATTTCAAGACCTCAGATAAATTTCAAATATCTTAATAATGTGTTGACCTAGGATAACTGTAACTCTAATTCTACCTGTAATCCCAAGCATAACACACAAATTAAAAAATGAGAACAAAATAATAGTAATTTTAAAAATACTACAAATACACTGTATGGACTTCCAGAAGGAGCATCTCAAGACACAAGGCAGAAAATTCCCAATGAGCTAAGGACTAAACTATTACAATAAGAATAATTTAAATTATATAAGAAAACTTCACTTTTTCCAAACCATGTGCTAGTTAATATCCAGTCCACAGACTCTTTTCTTTTTAGAATATAGAGATAAACAAAAATTGCCAGGCTCTTAAAAAGGTTTTTCATCTTCCATCTTGATGCAAGATGAATCTCACAAAGCTATCTGTGTTTGTTGATTAACTGAGGAAATGAATCAGGAAAAATCATCTTTGTTCCATTTTCAGTTATTTCAAAGAGCTCAGTTGCCTAGAAAGCTGCAAAATATTATCTGACCAGATCCACGTAAACCAGTGTTTTTCAATCTTGGCAATTTTAGATGGTTGGTCTTCAACCTCCAGAATTCCCCAGACAGCAATTGCAAGCTGGGGAATTCTGGGAGTTGATGTCCACTCATCTGAAAGCTGTCAAGGTTGAGAAACACTGATCTAAACAATTTAGCTTCAGTTGGACTAGGCCTTAAATTTTAATGAGAATAGTACTTCAGACCATATGCAGATTCAATATCTAAATTTGCTTGGGCCACTACGGTGGAGGGAAAAAATGAGAATATTGTTGGGAGTATGGCATAGCAGCACTTACAGTTGACCCTAGGTGAAGAAGGTTATCTGGAGCCTTTCCAATTTGGGTTCAGGCCCAGGCATAGAATGGAGATTTCATTGGTCACTGTTATAGACTATTATTATATGTTTCTCATTACAATTTAATCTACCTTCTCTGCCCAAGAAGACAACTCAGAAGCTACAAAATGCAGCCCTCCATTTGCTAACCGGTAAGTAGTGGTACAAGAGAATAACACTTATCTTGTGAGAGCTGCCCTGGTTGTCATCAGGCTACTAGAGTCACTTTAAGGTGCTACTTATTATTTATAAAGCCTTGTATGGATTGGATCCTGGCTATATTTACAACCTGACCTAGGTAGATTTTGACTAGAGGTCAAGAGGACAAGCTGAGAATTCCTCCTTCACAAGAGGTTAAGGAAAGGGAGCCAGGAAACAAGCTCCCTCACTGTGGAGCAACTCTGTTCCTTAATTTCTTATTAGAAAGCCACAATTTATTTGGAATTAGCCAACTCAGTGAGGATGTAATACATAATTTAGGGCCATGTGATCTATTTTATGCACTTTGCTTTGTTTTGAGGTGTTCAACACCTTTGTTTTGAGGTGTTCAATGGTTTTTATGTTATTGTAAGTCTTAGGAGTAGGTGTCATTGTGTAAATAAATTCTATCTAGACAATGAACCTTGGAAACAGCAATTTATTTTGGTGAATCCCAATATCTTTGTCTGTTTCTTATCAGTATTTTTCAAGTTGCCAGATCCTTATCTTATAGGACTTTGTAATGATCTTTTTAGCTCTTTCATTTCTTTACAGAAGTCATCCATTTTCTGGTTAATTATCTCACCTTTAGCTAAATATGTTTGTAACTGCTGAATAAGAGATTTCAAAAGCACCAAGAGTTCTGAATTAGAAACTTCTAAAGCTTCTGGAATGCTGACAGGATCAGAATTAAAATAGCTCTCTCTCATACATCAGAAATGTATCAGCTTCACTAGGTTTATCAGCAATTTCAGCCATGTCAGCCCTTCAGGTTTTATTTTCCAGCTTTTCAATAAAAACCATCCTCCTCCATGAATGAAGGAATGAAGAGAGCTTTTTTTCCTTGCAGTGAGCCTTTTTCTGCTTACCAATTAAATAAGACAAAAGTCTCAGAAAAAAAATAAAGTTTTTAACAAGAAGAATGTAAGACCTGCAGCAACTGCATTATGTCTTAATGTTAAATCCATCTCAGTAACTATCACTATTGTGGTTATCTGATCTCATGAAATCCTGGATGATTTATCACTGATCACTTGACATATTTTTTTCTCCAACAGATTTCTGCTGCTCAAACTGTAATTAGTTTAAAATGTTATCTGTAGTCTTTGCTATTATCCTTGTTGGCTACTGATCTTAGCATTGTTATCTGGGGGTTATAGCAAATTATTCTATATGATGTAGTGTGTATCAGTGCACAGGGCCGTCTTAACAGCATTATGGGCCCCCGAGCAAAGCAGTGTACTGGGGCCCCTATGACAACTACTCACAGGAATAAAAATGTAAATGGTTGATAAAATTAAACATATATTTGCATGTTAGTATTAATTAAAAAATGCAGTAAAATGTAATAAATATGTTGCTGCATTGAAGGGTTAACATACACAGATTAGTATGGGGCGCCTATGGTCGTGGGGCCCACAGGCAAGTCCCCATCAGGCCCATGCGTTAAGACAGCCCTGTCAGTGCACACACTGACAGTCAGAACAAAACATAAAAAAGAGCTTAGTGGAAATGAATTAAAGAGCTTAATGGATTTGATCTTATTTCATGTTCCCCACCTTTTCTTTAGATGTACCATTTAATGTATTTTGTATGATTATAGATTATACAGTAAGATAGCACTTCATTAGTGAAAAAAACATGAGCAAATAAATAGAACTTCCTGTCAGGCAGTGGTGACCTTCCTGTGTTGAATGTACTACTGTACTTCCTGACCATGTACTAATTGCAGAGCTGATTCTCTTACTTAAGGCCCATGTTTACTTACATGATGGAATTCTTTAAGAGGTTGAATTAGTGAATAATCAAAACAAAGTCTTGAGCTATTTGTACAACCAATGTAAAATGGAGCATTTCTATTATTTCTGGCTCAGGCATCCAGTCCATCTGGTCTCAGCCTTTCCCGGTTGGCATAACACAAAAGCAGAGGCTCTCAGTGAACTGGAGACTCTTTCATTAACTATATGTCCATTTATCCTCTTTTGTTCAAAAGGCTCTTTAAGATCCCATGTTCATATGGCTATTGGTCACTCTGAATCTGAAGGTGAACTTTCTGCTCTGGCAGTCACCCCTTTAAGATACTATAGAGTTCATGATGTGCACGGGCTCACACATGATGTAAAGTGTACATATTTTGCTACAAACAGGTCATTAATGGCCCACCAGCTGGATCCCAAAATAGCAATAGCACTTAGACTTATATACCGCTTCATAGTGCTTTTACAGCCCTCTCTAAGCAGTTTACAGAGTTAGCATATTGCCCCCAACAATCTGGGTCCTCATTTTACCCACCTCGGAAGGATGGAAGGCTGAGTCAACCTTGAGCTGGTGAGATCTGAACTGCCGAACTGCAGCTAGCAGTCAGCTGAAGTAGCCTGCAGTACTGCACTCTAACCACTGCACCACCTCGGCTCTTTCTCCTGTGCTTTGTGAGTTAGAAACATTTCTGGTTTCCACATCTCCTATGACATAAAGTAGTAGTTTGCATTATACACAGGTGGCCCCTGTTATCTGAAGTCCTTTTAGCTGTGGCTTTGCAGATCCCCAGCAGGTAAGTAGAGAGTAGATCTTATTATTCTTATTAAAGGTTTTCATGGGTTTTGACAAGTGGTTCAGTTTGGAGGAAGACTTCTGGAGTACATTTTACACATCTGCAAAATGGAGGTGAGCCTTTTGAACATGAATAAATTATGCTTTTTCTAGGCCTCATCCTCAGTGGTTTTGGTATCCACATTGCTATGTTGGAACAGAACTTCTGTGTATGACTATGGATAACCTAATGGCCCATCTCAGTTCCATACATGCTGGAAAGATATATGACAATATAGAGAAGCAGCTGAAAGAAAACAGGATTAAAAAAATAATTTTATAGGAGAGTGGGGTGAATCAATCAGAAATTAAAGAGGGACTGAAAGAAAATTGACTAACATCATGAAAATATTACTGTGTATACTTCACTACAAGTCAAAATAAGAAAAAGAAGCATGGATTTGGTGAAAGGGAGAGAATTTATCACAAGGGAAGAGGGGAGGAAGAGGAGGAAGGTGGTTTCTCTTTTCTTCTCTCTGTCTTCAAATGAACCTGCCAGAAATTTTTATTATTATTATTATTATTATTATTATTATTATTATTTTTTTTTTTTGACCGAGGCATATTTGAGGACTTGCAGTTTCAATCTTATAGATCTCACACCTTCTTTTATAAAACCACACTTTTCTTCCCTTCTTCCTGCCCCTTTCCACCCATTCACTTTTATTTATTTATTTATTTGTTTGTTTGTTTGTCAAACACGTACAAGATAGCAGGTATAGGTATAAACATAAACATAAACAAGGTGAATACATATAGAAAAAAAAATGGAGACAGTATGACAGGGACGGTAGGCACGCTGGTGTGCTTATGCATGCCCCTTACAGACCTCTTAGGAATGGGGTGAGGTCAACAGTAGACAGTCTAAGGTTAGAGAATAGAGTGAGACAAACAACAGAGCAGAGATAGAACAAATGCATCACATCCCTTCACCAAGCACTCTGGCAGCAGGAGTTGTAAAACTGATAAAACATACTGGCAGCTATTTATGCCAATATTTAGAGATGACCTAAATGAGGAGGGCTCAGCTGGAGCAGAAGCCAATGAGTTCCTTCTCCAGCTATCTCCATATGAAGGAAAACCGTGACTTTATTGTTAAACTCCTAAGTATCTGAAACTCCATCAAACAATTAAAGCAATTTCAATCAATTATTTAATTTGAGGATTCCATCTGAGGTGATGACTCAAATGAATCTCCTTTGAAGTGAATGTTCATGCTGAATCTTCTCATAATAATTGTTTTTTGCAGCAGTGACAGATCTCCAGCATTTAAGGGTTGTTGTCCATTGTATCAGAGGATTGAAATACTATTACGTTTAATCTCTGGCATGTAACAGACTTTTTTTTAAAAAATGTCATATG
Organism: Thermophis baileyi; assembly: GCA_003457575.1. NCBI lineage: Eukaryota > Metazoa > Chordata > Lepidosauria > Squamata > Dipsadidae > Thermophis > Thermophis baileyi. The sequence continues at coordinate 1,860,728 of QLTV01003390.1, forward strand.
TGTGAGATGGGTTTCTTCCTTTGAAACATATATATATTTAATTCTATGAATGTTTCACCATGTGATTTTGTTTCACCAAATCACCATGCAACGGAGTTGGCGGCACGACTAAACGTTTGGCTGTTTGAGCCAGCCTCCAGCAACCATCAACCGACCAAATACTGACACCGACAGATCTGTTCAACTTTTGCGACAGAAACATTCACGGAATTAAATATATATACGTTCCGAAGGAAGAAATTGAAGAAAGCAGGATGCTACAAGAAGAAAGATGGAAAGTTAGCAGCACAATAGCTGGCACAAGAGGTCATCACCAATTTGTGCCAGTTGATTCAACTTCGATTTCTGTCAGCAAAGTTTCAAATGACATGATTAACTTTGTGGCCAAAATGTCCAATACCGTCGATCCGAATTTAAAATTGGCCGACATATTTCCCGGTTGTTATGTTGCCTGCATTTATGACAAAGAATGGTGGGTATCGATCCGAATTAAAATTGGCCGACATATTTCCTGGTTGTTATGTTGCCTGCATTTATGACAAACAATGGTGGGTAGGCAACGTCATAGAAATTTTGATCAAACAAAATGATGCGTTGGTAACATTTATGCATCTGCGAGGCCCTGCTCATTCATTTTATTAGCCTGAAAGACAAGATGTTTGTTGGGTTCCTGATGTGGGTTCCACATCTTATTTGCGTGCTTCCAGTGCCTTCAGTCACGTCGTCAGGTTGACAGTATCAATTCCCAGAAACGACGCTAAAGAACGTGGTGTGTAAATTCAATAATAAATAAGTGATCGTTCGAATTTGGCAGTACGAACAGTATGGACTTCGGCTTGGGAACCATATAAGATACCCACCTTAGGCTTGGGAACCTAGGATAAGCTGCTCAATTGTCGGCTTGGGAACTGGACAGATACCCACACAAGGCTTTGGAACGTTAAGGAAGAAATGACATGATTAACTTTGTGGCCAAAATGTCCAATACCGTCGATCCGAATTTAAAATTGGCCGACATATTTCCTGGTTGTTATGTTGCCTGCATTTATGACAAACAATGGTGGGTAGGCAACGTCATAGAAATTTTGATCAAACAAAATGATGCGTTGGTAACATTTATGCATCTGCGAGGCCCTGCTCATTCATTTTATTAGCCTGAAAGACAAGATGTTTGTTGGGTTCCTGATGTGGGTTCCACATCTTATTTGCGTGCTTCCAGTGCCTTCAGTCACGTCGTCAGGTTGACAGTATCAATTCCCAGAAACGACGCTAAAGAACGTGGTGTGTAAATTCAATAATAAATAAGTGATCGTTCGAATTTGGCAGTACGAACAGTATGGACTTCGGCTTGGGAACCATATAAGATACCCACCTTAGGCTTGGGAACCTAGGATAAGCTGCTCAATTGTCGGCTTGGGACCCGGACAGATACGCACACAAGGCTTTGGAACGTTAAGGAAGAAACCAAACTACAGGCG
>QLTV01003390.1:1862230-1884423 GCA_003457575.1 Thermophis baileyi
ACATACCGTCTTTTTTGCATTTTTACAAAAACCGTCAACTTTACACTCAATTTGTGAACTATTGGAAAGCAGTAGGAGAATGAAATTTTATATTCGAAAACCTTGTGTTGCTAAGTTATTATGCACAAAGTTTCACGTTTCTCATACTTTTCCTTCCAGAGATATAAGAAGCCAAACTTTACCCTTTTTTTCGCACTGCAGTCATTTTTGGTTAACTTTGCTCCAAATTATCTAGATGGAGATCGCTCATGAGAATGTTTTTATTATTTTGTTTAATAGAGCACAACAAGTTGTAGAAGATGGCCAAGTTTTGTTTTTCTCAACAAAATATTGCTGGAGATATTATGTCTCAAAGTTGCTGAAAACTCAGAGTCATACTGTCGAAGGCTGTGGTATGGGATCATACAAATGACTATATCTCCGCAACAGGGGTGGGTTCCTCCCAGTGCGGACCAGTTCTCCCGAACCGGTAGAGGCCCGCTGGTGATGTCACAATGATGTCACCGAACCGGATCGGTCGGTGCCGGTCCGTGGGGGCCGCCATCTTTTTTTTGAATTATTTTTTTTGAATTTTTTTTTCCTTCTGAGCATGTGCAGAAGCCGACTTCTGGCACTGTGCATGCGGTCGCCATATTTTTTTTGGCTTTTTTTTGTTACTGTGCATGCGCACACCCACGAGGCGCGCCCACGAGGCACAGGAGGAAGCGAACCAGCAGCGAGGTAAGTTGGAACCCACCCCTGCTCCGCAAGTATTGCGTCAGCAAACGTAACACTTTACCAATGTTCATTGGGGATGTGTGTGCATGTTCACACCAAATTTCATCAAAATCCGTGATGGTCGAGCTGGGCACTTTTCTGAAATCAGACCACTTGACATGGAATGACCCAGATCCTTTCCACCTGAGATATTTAAATGTCCTTACTTCAGGTGCTTTGTTCCTAACATTGGCATGTTTTAATCTTAACTTATTTTCCTTTTATTTGGGAAAAATTCACAAAATACCTGTTACTGTTTTCAAAAACCGAATTAGATAAAAGTCATACTTAACCACTTTGGCCAAATTCAGTAGATGCAGTTGCTCTTATTTTGCATCAGCCTGCCTTGTAGCCTTTTGCTTTGCATTCATTCAGATGAAAATATGAGAAGGGCAGGCTAAAATATACTATTGCAGATTCTCATCAACACAACTGTTAATTTGATATCTCATGAATTGACTTAGTGATTTTTCCTCCTTGTATGACCTTTCTAGCCGCAGTTGTTAAATGAATCATTGCAATTGTTAAATTAGTAACATGATTGTTAAGTGAATCTGGCTTCCCCTTTGACTTTGCTTGTCAGGAGGTTGCAAAAGCTGTTCACATGACCCGAGGGCACTGCAATCATCCCAAATATGATCCAGTTGCCCAGCATCTGAATTTTGATCATATGATCAGGGGGATACTGCAACCATGGTAATTATGAAAAATGGTTGTAAGTCACTTTTTTCAGTGCCATTGTAACTTTGAACAGTCACTAAATGAACTGTTGAAAGTCAAGGACTACTTGTATACAAACCTCAACTTACAACTGTAAGTTGACCTGGAAAAACAGGTCAAATAAATTTTTTAGCTCATTGAATTATACTTACTTTACCTTTCCAACACTTTGCATTTTGAGAATGGATGCTGAATTGATGCCATCTAGTGGCTGTAGTGCTTTGAGTACAATAGTTGGTGTTTCAGTAGTTAGCCTTTCGGCATCATTGTTCCTAGTAAACAAGCAAGATAATGCATCAAATCTACTCCTTAAAAGAAAGTTTCTTGTTGCACAGATGGAAGTGAATACATTATTATTATGGTTCATTGCACAGCCAGATGTTTACAGTAGACTGGATTTGGCATTTTTATCACCTATCATGTCTTTCCTAAGGATCTTGTCTAGGTAGATGTTATTGTTTGATGGTGTTAAAGGTATTGTTGCAGGATGAAAGCTGTTCCAAGTAAAGTTGCCTTTTGCAGTTGACTGGTGATTATTATTATTATGGTTGGCCACACAGTCAGCCAGATGTTTAGATTGGATTCGACATTTTTATTCACCTATCAAGTCCTTCCAAGCACCTGTGGTAGGTGGATGATTTTGTTTGATGATACTAAAGGTATTACTGCAGGATGCCAGGTGTTCCAAAGAAACCTATGACATAATATTAAAATTCTCCAATAGCTATTAAAATGGATCCCGAGCTCCATTTTTGGCTGCAACGGACTCCTGCCGCCCTCTGCCAGTGAAAACGGAGCTCGGGGGGGGCATATGCACCCCTCCCAGGCTCCATTTTTTGCTGCGACGGCTCCCTGCCACCCTCTGCCTGCAAAAATGGAGCTTGAGGGAACAGCGCATGGCCTCCCCAAGCTCCGTTTTCTTGGGCAGATGGTGGCAGGAAGCTGTTGTGACCTAAAACGGAGCCTGGGAGGGCTGAAGGTGGCCCTCCTGAGCTCTGTTTTATCTGGCAGAGGCACCGCAGGCCGGTCCTTGCTGTTTCCAGGGCGGCCCTGCGGGCCAGATCTAAGCCCCCCACGGGCCAGATCTGGCATGTGGGCCTTAAGTTTGACACTCCTGATCTAGAGATTTTGATTAAGTTTAATACTGAATTGTAATGATATACTCATCTTGACAGTGTTTATCACGAGTTCCCAAACCATTTATAAGACTGAAGCTGAAAGTTATTACAAAAAAAAGCTGCTAGGAGATTGTACACAGGCAGAATTTAGTTAACCGATTTGGCACTTGGCCACTGTGCTAAATTTAACAGTCCTTTTTCAATGATGAGGGTAATTTTCTAGTCACATAAAAATATCTTTGCAGTTGCTGCTTTCTTGGAAAAAAAAATACCCTAATGTGAAAAAAGTATCCACCTACTAATCTACAATTCTTCTGTACTTTATTTAGATAACTCATTGAGAATGACTCATTGGCTGAAACAGGCAGGAAATTCTGTCTTATATCTTTGTCTTCCTGGCTCCCTTTGCCTCCTCACAATAAGACATTCCTTCCCCCCTTAAATTATAATTATATTTTTTTCTCCCGTTTTATTTTTTCTACAACTAAGAATTGTGTGACATCTAATATTTATTGGGTAGAGTTTATCTGATAGACACATGGGCTTAGAGGTCTTCCAGAACAAAGGAAGGTGTAACAAGACAGCAAATCGAAACAAAAGGGAATTCTACTATGTAAGTAGAGACCTGTTCTATCTAATAGTGATGATGTTCTAATCTATTATTTTGACATTGTTAGCTGAATATTGTTGTTGCATCTGTACCATAAATGAAAATGCCAGGTTCAAATGATGCTACTTACCCATGCTTCAAATTTCAAGCATTGCCTAAATAATACTAACCATGATATCAAAAATAACTTATGCAATACAATCAGAAGGTTATTACAATTGCCAAAATGTCAAAAATCTGCAGACAGATGGCACTCTTTCCTTTTTACTAGGAAATACTGAATCAAATGCAGCAATGAAACAGGAGATTGTAACCCTTTTCTTAGAACTGGGTCATTTACTGAAATGAATTAGAAAATGGGAATAGGGCCATCTTTAATCAGAACACAAATCCATCTGATCCAATCTTCTGTTTCTACAGTGGCCTATCACTGTGTCTGTTGGTATTCCACAGCAGTACATGAGAACGATAGCACACCCAGAAATTATTATCCAAAAGATCAGCAGCTCAACAGCTGGAAGTAGGCAGTCTTTATCATCAGTGGTCATTGAGAATCTTAACTTTTATGAATTTGTGTAAAGTCAGATGGGCAGCCCCTGCTATAAGCGATTCTGGCAGCAGTTTCTGCAGTTGTATTATGGAGTTTATAAATATATCTTTCATTTCACTGGCTTGGATCACCCTCATTTATGCTAATAATGTAAATGCAGAAACAGCAGTTGCGTAAAGATGATTTTGATAATGAGCCATAATGACTCTTAGCAACTACATTATCCATGATGATCTGTCTCCAACCCAACCCTTCAGGGTTGGAGGCACACACTATTGCTGTAATAATTGACCCAGTCCACTTGTTTCCATTCACCATTCCTAGCATGACAGACTTCTTAGCCAAGCTTAGTCTTTGTGTAAAAATATGATCAATTGTCTGTTCCTTGAGTGAGAACTTTGGATTGATTGTTCCATGATGTATGTATGTATGTATGTATGTATGTATGTATGTATGTATGTATGTATGTATTCTGTTGGCTATTCATGTCAATATTCATTTGACAAATGTCAATACACTTTCTCTCTCTATTCTTCAAAATCTAACTTCTGCTTCCATAGAGTGTCACAAGGAAAAAAAAAACATTGCTTGCAGGATTCAAATCTTTGTGCATATAGACACATCCCAGCAACTGAGTATTTTTTACAATGCCTTCAATGCTATTGTACCAAGCATTAGTGTATACCATATTTATTGATGGCAGGTTCCCTTTAGTAGATCAGACAGAAGCTATCCATCACTTCTATATCTTCATTGTCAGTTCTAAGCTAGTTGCTGTAATTTTTGTAAAATTAGTTTGGTCTTGTGTATATATAATCTTAATCCCATTTTATTCACTCTGTGCAGAGAGAATTTTCAGATCATTTCCATGTTTCATTATTAGAATAGTGTCATGAGCATTATGCAGGTTTCTTAGTCCAATTTTAAAACCATAGTCATTTTCTTCCAATCCAGCCTCTCTCAACATATATTCAGCATATAATTTGTACAAATAAGATCATAGTTTTGTCTCACTCCCTTATAGACTTGGAATCAATCTATTTTGCTATGTTCCGTCTGTTTTGTGGCTGTTTCACGTGATGACAATAAGTTATTCAGGGTTTCCCATTTTACTAAGGACATTCCACAGCTTGACATAATTTCACAGGGTAGAAAAATAATGCTTAGCATCATCCAGTGCAGATTAGAGCCCTACGTAGAAAGACAGATGGCAAGCTGGTTGTAGTAAAGGCAAAGCAACAAGAAACATTATTGCTGATGCATACTGGAGAATTGAGAAAGCCAAAGAACATCAAAAAGAAATTAATATGGGCTTCATTTATTATAGATTATAGTAGTCTGGACAGAAATTTGCTCTGTTGCCTTTGAACTCCACTAAATGGCAGTTGTGAAATTGAGGTGGTACTATGTAAGAGTTGTTTTAATCACTTCACATATTCATCCTTTATATTTTAAATTTTAAGTGCATTCATACCATGAACATATTTCCATGTTTGCAGGCTTATTTTTCCTATTTCCCAATGGTGAATCTACCATTTTCACAGTCAGTGTTATCAGACTGTACACCCTAAACTCTAACATCAAAATCCTTTTCCTGGTCAGTCTCTACTAATTAAGCATATATATTAAAATTAGGATTTTTTTAAAAAAAATGTTTTTGCTGCAATATATATCGGTTTACACATACATCAAATACATTTGATATCTTCATTCAAACTGGTGTTATCCACAAATTCAAGTACCTTAGTGCTCATTTCTAATTCCAGATTCATTTGGTTTCTATAATTTCTGTTCTGATTATAAGGATCAATTTCTTTAATGAATATTCTGCCTACTTCATTAACCAAATGCACATATAATGCCACCTTGTTCATTATCTTTTATAGTATGTACATACAGCCTTGAAGAGTAATGATTGTATAATTAACTATCTGCTAATGCTTAATTTAAAAGCTAAGCTAAAGGAAAAGGAATAGAATTATATAAATATTATATTCCTATCAGGGATACATGGAACTTCATATGACATAGAGCAAGTGTCGGGTGTGCCTCCGTTCAAAACCCAAGAAAGAAAAACCCCAACTCCATGTTTATAGAGAAAGGTACTTTTACTGAGTAGGAACTGACAGCACAATATGAAAGCAAGATCTGAGGCTTAAGGTGCAAAAATCACATATTGAAAGCGTTCCCAAATCCCTTCCCCCAAGGACCCTGGCTAAATGTCCAATCCCCAGCCTCCCATGATGTCATGTGGGATGCATCTTCAGGTGGAGCCATCCATCTGGTATGCCGGGACAGTTGACCTTGAACTGGCTAAACAAATCCATTCAGTTGCGCAACAGACGCTGAGAGGCTTCCTCCCTATTCCTCCCTATTCCTCCCAATGAGACATCTCCACCAGCACGCTTCCCTCCCCAAATACCTACACTCCCCCCTCCCCCATTTCTATGGCAGCCGACAGCAAGCAAGCAGCATGGAGGCTGACAGCCAGTATGATCTAGTGCAGTGATGGCGAACCTATGGCACGCGTGCCACAGGTGGCACGCGGAGCCATATCTGAGGGCACACGAGGCATTGCCCTATGTCAGCTCCAGCGTGCATGTGCGCACTGGCCAGCTGATTCTCAGCCTTCCGAAGGGCGGGGGAGGTCATTTTCGCCTTGCCCAGGCTTCAGGAAAGCCTCCTGAAGCCTGGGGAGGGTGAAAAACGATCCAACGGCCCAACCGGAAGTTCGGAAATGAACTTCCGGTTGGGCTGTTGGGTGAATTTTTCACCATCCACAGGCTCCGGAGGCTTTCCTGAAGCCTGGGGAAGGCGAAAATGACCTCCCCCCGCCCTCCAGAAGGCCGAAAATCAGCTGGAATCCGTTTTTCACCATCCACAGGCTCCGGAGGCTTCAGTGAGTCCTGTGCGCATGCGCGGGGGGCAGCGCAGGGGGGTTGTGCGTGCATGCGTGGGGGGAGGGCATTGCATTATGGGTGTGGGCACACGCACGCGCGCTATCACGCGCACGCGCGCCCTTTTGGCACCCGAGCAAAAAAAGGTTCGCCATCACTGATCTAGTGGGTAAGGCACCAGGTAGAAACGAGGACACTGTGAGTTCTAGTCTCACCTTAGGCTGACTGGGTATTAAGCCACTCTGTCTCAGCCCAAGTCACCTCACAGATTTATTGTTGTAGGAAAAATAGGAATAGGAAGGAGTATTAAGTATGTTTGCTGCCTTGAGTTATCTATACAATTAATAAAGGCAGGATAAAAAAATATAAAAGGTTATTTCTTTTCATAATTAGGTGCAAATGATGCTTATCCTGAAATTTTAGTAGAAAATGTCCACACTCTCCTGAATTTCAGTATATTTTAGTTTAGCTGGGGATTTGAGCAAAGATCCTTTATGACTACAATAATATATTTGTTGAAGAGGAATGAAGAAGTGAAGATGCCTGGTTTTTAATTAATCAAGTAATTGTAAACAATCTTACATACAATAAGTGTACAGGGACAATTTTTGTACTCTTTGCATAAAATGAACTAACTGTGGTTTAATACATAACTAGAAACAGGACTACAATAAGACTAGATGACTGCAAAGAAATATTATCCTTCCAATCCCCCTCCCCCACCCTATCAAACTAATGCCTCCATAGCTCCCACCATCCATCCAGAACTGATGAAACTTCTTGGGTGGGAACGAAACGTTTTCCCAGTAAAACGAGTTTGCTCCATTTTACAACTTTTCTCGCCACAGATGAATTTCTTGACAGATGAATTTGATGAAAGATTTTAGTCCTTCATGACAACCTACCCTCTGATGAAGGTCTCACTCTTGAAGGTGCCACAGGCTTATAAATTGTTGTAAATTCTGATGTAGCACTTCAGGTTCTTGCTGATTGGATGTCTCTTCCAAGGAGGGAAATAATTGATGTAAAAGAACTGATAAAACCTTCTATTTTGTCTGTCAAATTACAGGGTAATCAATTGGAAAAATTATCCCGATGGCTCAGAGATATTCTGAAATGGGAAGCTGTTAACTCATTTTCATGCAAATAGATGATTAAATGGACCCCAGTGGGAAGAAGGGGAATTAGAGGATGGATAAGTTGATGCTGTAGTTATTCAGCAGCAGAGCAGAGCTATTGACCACTCCAGTTATGGGGCAGGACTACAGAGCAGAAATACAGCAACAGCAGCCCAGAAAAAAAAGAATCTCTTGGGTAACACTTTATACTGATGTTTCATCTCAAAACTTGAATAACTCTAGAGTACTTAATAGAGTCTGAGTTGCCTGGAGTTCTTAATAAGCTACTAAAATGGTTGTTTTATGTAGCAGGAGTGGATAATTTTGTAGGTGTCAAGGCAGTAGTGGGTTCTAAAACCCGTTGCTACCGGTTCGCATGCGCACTTGCGTATGGGTGGGCGGAGCCTCCCACCGTCGCCGCTACCGGTTCTAAGAACTGGGCTGAACTGGGAGCAACCCACCGCTGAGTCAAGGGTTGGATTTGGCTGCCAGGAGTCCCACTGCTCTACTCTAGAGTGATGGGTGTGGCCAAACAAAATTAAAATGTTGGTTGTTTTTTTTAACATCTTGTTAAACATATTTAACAGAGTTGCTCTCATCAGTTACATGATTTTTTTTTCTTTTTCATGTTCACTCTAAAAATGGCAATTGCGAAATAAATATGAGACATTTCTGTCTTTTAGGGGGGCCTGGAGTTGCTTGTGCTTTCTAAAGGCACCTCTGTCAAGAAGCATGGGCATTCATGTTCATGTACATTTCTGGTATATGCATAGTACTCCATCCATTTTTATGGGTGTGACCTACATACTCAAGAAATAAAAATATGCATGAGAATATAGTAAAATGTTTGGAAGTGTGGATGGATAATTAATACCTCTTCATTCAATAGTTACATGGTAACTGAAATCATTTGACTTTCGTATGCAGACCAGTTTCCTTTTTTTCTAACTGCACGTTCATTTTGCCTGAAGTTAACTCCAAACTCACTTTTCTTTATCCAACACACTGCACTCACTGAACCTAGGCGATGTTGACTGGTGCCTTGTCCTAACCAATAGTAGTGCTAGTACAAACTGGCCATTCCCATAGTGTAGATTTTGTCAGGACTGTACCACTGTAGATTATTTAAAAAAAAAAAAAAGGAATATGTGCTGCAAAACTATCATTGATCACAAATTCATTTTATAATTCCTTCAGCAAACATAGCGTAAAGGCAGCCGTAAGGGCATGGAGTTTGTGCACACTCCTAGATCTATATCTGTCACATGCAATCAGGAGTATGGAAGTAGCAGCAGTTTTCTCCAGAGAAATGGCACTGGAACCGTATATCCCTGCAAATAAGCGACCCTAGAATTTTTAATGAAAATACCACAAAAATGTGCCACTCATGGGTAAGCCAATCCACATTTTTCATAGTACTTTGCTTAAAAATTCAAAATTCTGTTTCTCTCTGGATGAGCTCATATGCAAGGATATACTCATTTATACTCATTGGTAAGCCCATACACAGTTCAATCAAATCCAATTTTGGGATTATTTTGGCATCTAAAATTTTTAGTTTATCTGCAAATATATACAGTATTTCATCACTGAAAGGGAAAAAGAGAAGATAGAACAAATAGTATAACTACCTCTAGCACACAAAAAATGGATCTCTTGCAACACTCTGTGTCTAACTTCTTCAACAAGAGGCAATTTCCATCTGGTAATTTCTCTAGAGTTGGCAATGCAAGAGCAGAAGGTAACAGAAGAAGACCTTTCAAAAATCCACTAGTGCTAGAATGCTGGATTTTATGCTTCCTTGCTAAGAGCTGTAACAGTCACAATGATAGTCCCTAGGCTGGTAGTTTGTGAAGCATTGGAGATCTTAAAGCAAGAATACACCTCAGGATTGCTCCAGGTTGCATTGTATTCATCAGCGTGATACAACCAAAGTTATAAATGCACACATTTTCAGCAGCAAATGATCCATTGCAAACTTGTATAAAGTCATTGGCCTGGAATCTTTTTTTATGACACATGAATTTTCATGGTTCTGACATTTTAATTTCTCCAGGCTGCTCAATAAACTAGAGAAAATACAGTCATTTTCTATTATTTGCCTGATGTTAGCCTTTTCTAATGAATTTAGTCTCTGTTTAATACATACATCCATACATCCATATTGGTACCTTGGTACTCAACTGCTGTGAAACTCATTGAATTTGGTACTCAATGCATTTTGACATGAATATTTTGTCCTGGTACTCATAGTTCGTTTGGTACTCAACGCACAAGCTACAACGTATTGGTGTCAGCTGCCTTATAGCTCACTACATTATTCCTCATGGGAAAAAATTGTTTGGTACTCATTGTTTTTGGTAATCATTGTGCCTCCTGGAACCAATTAATTATGAATACCGAGGTACCACTGTATGTATGTGTAAGTATATATATACATACAGACATATATACTGTATACTGTATATTATTTAAGCTAATGCCTTGACATAAGAAAGACAGAATAATCTGTTTTACTTGTGATTCCTTTTCATGTCAAGGTGGGATATGGACATTTTCTTACCCTGTCTCTTGCTTCAATGAGCCACTGTTGTCTCTGTCAGTGGGGCTCTTTTTCAAATGGAGAGCCACAAATGGTGTGGGACCATGACTACAAAGTGGGTAGGTAGTTGAAAAAGCTAAATGTATAAATAACAATACATTAAACGCAGTTAGTATAATTAGTTCCCATATGTTCAGTGTGTCCCTTTTTGTCCCACTAAAAGATTAATATTCAGTTTTAACTAGCAAAGAAAGAGAATTGAAATTACTAGAATTTCTTCCTTGATGAACATTTTTGGAAGTTGTAATAAATTACTAAGATAAGATTGGGATACATGCTGCCTGTGAGTATTGGGAGCCTACAGATCCTGTCCTGGTTGTCTGCCAAGCTCTTCTCCGACCCATAAAAACAATTAAACAGGTCTCTGGAATTTGTAAGACATTTATTCACAAGAATGCCTCTGAATCTTCATAGGTGTTTAAAATTCTTTATGAATGGTTCCAACCCAATACTTGTTTGAAGGAGTGAATACTTTTCTAGGAAGAAAGACAAAGGTATGCTGGCATTGGTGAGGTGGCAGACAATAAGTTCACTAATTTGCCGTCTGTTAAATGAATATGCTGTTGGGATCATGTCCAACCTGGCAGTCATTTTGTGAATAGTTTCATTCCTTTCTCAGAAGACATTTTTCATGCCATTCATGACATGCTGTCAAAATTCAAACAGTGCTCATTTGGACCCAAACTTTATTTCTCACTATCTGAAGCTCACATCAGATGTCACAAATGCATCTAAAACCCCATTTTCAAAATGTAAAATGGGAACTCACATTGAATATCCCAACATCTTATAAATGTATAGATTGTAAAACTATATGTAGACTGATAAATTAAATACTAAATTATGAGGTGTGAGAAGAAGATAAAGTAGTTTTAAAGTCAGTTTCTTCACTGACATTATAATCTATTGGTTTGCAGATGATTGCTTCTTTTCAAAGTAATAGCTGTTTCCAATCAACATCCTTACGCATTTGTTATAAATATTGCAAGGCATCAGGTCAGTTATCTGACTCGATATTATACCAGTTGAATTGCTGGGGTGATTTTTCTTTAGAAGTCATTTGGAGTTGGAAGAACATGTATGATTCCTAAGCACCTTCTTTTTATTACATAACAGCTGCTTCCCAGATGAAATCTATTTGCAATCAGATCCTGCTTGATGTTTAAAGAAAAAAAAAACAGTCTGCAAAACGTTACTATAATAGTTAAATATGAGTTGCAACAATTTTAACATCTGCACAAATATTATAGCTTGTCTAGCAAACTTTCCTTTTTGTTAATAACACATAGACATTTGTATATCGTTTAAGTATATTTTAAATTCCATATTCAACTTTATCTTTATAAACCTGTCTTAATCAAACCAAAGTGTATCACTGATTGTATCAAACATTGCTACCTCAAATTTGAATTGCAAGAGCATACAGGGAAGTTTCCAATTCAAAACTTTTTTTTCTTTATTTCTGCCTTTCTTTTCTGCCATTCAGGAATATCCCTCCAAAATAGTTCAACATTGTTAAAATCTTCATTCAATACATCATGTTAAAAATCTGGGAAGATATAGCATACAATTTAATATTACTGGATGTCTAACTTGTACAGATATTGACAGATCAACTATTGAAAATGATACATGTGTAAAATACTTTATTTTAAAATTTGTTCCTCCCTTTCAACTAAGGGTAAAAATACCATTCTTCAGTATTCTCTAAATTAAAATTTGGGTAACTAGGGAATTATTATAACTTATGTTTGCTAATCCACACATCTGTGGCTTCAACAAAATTATACAATAAGAAAATCTCAGAGTCATCCATATTATAAACTGCAATGGACAAATTCTCAACTCACTCTTTTTTGTGTGTGTGAGAAAAGAGAAATGCTTCCTCAGTGAAATCAGTTGGAGGATCAAAGGACTCAGTACATTACATTTTACGAAAGTTGCTCACCAAATGTATTCTTTCATCTCCTGAGACATACTTGAAAAAGGAAAGCTCCTTCCAGTAGAACTTTACCCTGAAACAATTTTCAAGATAAATGAGGTAGCCTAATAGTTAATAAAACTAATGTGACATTTTTAGATTGGTCAATTCTCATTCATTTGTCCATTGCAGTTTATAATAGGGATGACTCTGAGATTTCCCAATGTAAGAAAACCCAATTGTGATAAAGTGTCAGTCAGGAGCTATCCTGACAGCCCAGTGGGAGATGATGTGAATTGTCTTCTAAGACTCTGGAAGCAGCTGGATTGAAGGAAGCTTACCTTTATTCAGATACTTAAAGGGAAGGGATTGCTATCTATAGTTCTTTTTTCAGTATCACTCATTATCCAGCTAAGTGGAAACACTTTAAATGGTTTTCCATCATAATCCATTATGTGCTGTTTCATTAACAGAATGGCATCTTTTTTTTAACTAAGTACCAAAGCACAAGACCTCTGTTTTGACTGAAGATAATTTGCCATCTCAGAATTAAAATACGGTAAGTTTGCTTCTGCAACTTGTTTTTCATAGCTTTAATGGAATTGGCCCTTTCCCCCCCCCTCCCCAAAATCAACTGAACAACATATTTTATCCATTTGCTAACACAACTTTACACTTGTTTTGCAATATAGCTGGCTGGATAATTACATACATTCTTCATTTATAGTGTTGCAGTAACTTATGAGTCATAACAACTAAAGTGATACATTATCTACCAGGGATCTTTTGCTGCTTTGCAGTAATTTCATTATAGTTGGCTTTTATTTAGTCTTGGTAAATAGAAACTTCACTGTAAACCATAAGGGATAATGGTAGAACAAATTAAGAGTCATAAAAGTTCACTAATGGATACAGTGCACTTGTGATCATAAAACAATACCAGTTACCCCATGAAATATGAAGACAGAATGGTTTGGAAGTATTTCTCAGGAAAAAAGATATCAATTAATTAACAAACTTTTGTATGCTGCTTATTCAAAAAGATAAAGTATGAAAACACAATAATTGAATGAAATTAAAATAAAACATCCATGAATTCAGCAGGTATCTGCACCAACTGCTATTCCATCTTGTTGGAATTCAGTCTGCATCTCACCCAACCTGTCCCTCACATTATCAAAGCCCCCAGGTCAAATTTCAGGATCATATTGTCTCTACACAAGAATGTCTGGGCAAGATAATTCACACTTGACAAAAAATGCCTCCACCTTTGAGCTCATAGAACCTAATACTAAAAGGTATTTTAGGATCATTTCAGTGAATGTATTATTAACAAGCAGAATTCTGTTCTTTGGACAAGCCAATCTACTAGAAAATAAGCTATAATTCATGTTTCTTTCAAGAAGACAGGAAGTCTCTAAGCTCAATTGCCTGTAATAGAGAAGTAGAACCATTATTTTATTGTCTTAAGAAGGAGCACAAAAATTTGAAATATGCACAAAAAATAGAATAGCAATGACTCTGATATGAAGATAATAATAATAATACACTCATTTATCGCTATCACATATGAAATGAAAATTCATTTTCTGGTTAGATTCAAAATGTATTTGGGAATGTAGCCACTGATGAAAATCAATGGTACTTTTTGTACCATTGAAAAATTCCTGGTACTTTTTGTTATAAAGATCTCATGAAGAATGACTGTAGAAAGATTACAGGTTATTCAAAATGTAAAATTTTGATTTTGACAATTTGAGATTGTTTTCTCACTCATTGTCGGTGTACCTATATGAGTATGGATTTTGTATGTGTGTGTATTCTCGTCCCACTTTTGAAAATAATTACCAAATTTTAAAATGAATTGTTGCATGGCCAGTGGAGTAGAAAACAAATACACACAGGATTATCCATCCTGTGGTCTGAGAAATACTGGGAATTGTAGTCCAGTAATGTCTGCAAAGCTGTAGTTTCCACATCTTTGCTGTAAATAAAGCCTTTGGCACTATGTAGAAAATTAGTTTCCTAGGTAGCCAGACCCTATTAGGCAATAATAGTTTTTGCAGTTTGTAATTGACTGATTCTCTCTTTTCTTAGTACAGAAATGAAACAATTGTTGAACTTCTGAAGTGATAAGCTCTTGGTTTTTACAATAAGGCCCAAAGGAGCTACCACATGGTAGATATTAATGTTCTTTGAAAGATTATCATCAATCAAGATTCTGTGTTTTTTAAAAAAATATCCAGCCTGACGCTCATGTGGATTTATTTCCTTCTCTAAATGGAATCTTGTACAGCTTCCAAAAACATTTAAACATGTCCTCAGCAAATGGGTAGAATTGCAAGGAAAAAAATTACAACGTGAACAAAAACTGAAGACAAAAGGTTTAGCTCAGTGAACTGGAAGACTGTACTCAGGATGAAATGCAAGATTGGCATCAAGATAAGTGTTTGTGATGGAAAACAAGAGCTAGATTCCAAGGCATGCTGTCAAAAAGCTCAAAGGCAAACTTTTCATTTCTTTACACCTAAGCATTATATGCTAGGATGTGAATGTTTAACGTCTTTCTGTTGCATTTATTTAGATATTTTTTATGAAATTACAATTCTTGCTTTATAGGTTATAATCACTAAGTAAATAGACAACAAAATTATCAATTTTCCATCATGGTATTTCTTAATGTATAGATTATTTATTCAGAAGCCCATTAATCAGTGGAAATTGATTTGATAATTAACATTATTCTGAGGGAATTATGAAAAGGACACATTTATTTATAACATTAAATACACATAAGGAAAGCACATTGTATCAGAAGTTCATATAAATATTTCATCAACGAATAATTGTGATATACTATGTCTTTTTCAAGAAATAATATTTCACAAGAACAATGACAATGATTCTATGTATGCACTATTGGCAATATAGTGACTTCTACTCCCCGCCCCCTTCTGCATTATTTATCATTCAGGAGCTCAGGACAGCATATGTGGTGCTGCCTCCTCATAATTTATTTCCCAAACAATTCTCTGAGCTAGTTTGGACTGAGAGTGACTGGCTTGTAATTGCTCATTAAGCTTCTGTGAGTGACAGTTGAATAGAAACTGCTTATGTTCACAGTCTATCACAGGTAACAGACATTGGAATTATTGGCCCAGATTTGTTAAAATTTGCTCTTGTCCACCTCTGGAGGACTCACATTTTGTCTGCCTTTTTTTGTATACTCTGCTTCTGTCTTCTCTTCCATAGGTTTACTAAACCTGGACTGCAAAGAGATACTCTAGAGGAGTATCTCTTTGCTTTTGCAGCCCACATCTGGTAGCCCAACTTATTTCCTAGTGTCATGTAGGATAAGACAACAAGAGTATACCCAAGAGAGAGAGATTGGTTGGCTGCCTCCTCGAGCTAGCCTCCATGCCTTTCTTCTTCTGAAGCAAGCCTCCTGCCTTTCTTCTTCTCTATGTCTTGGTAGAGTGCAAGTACCAAATTAAAATTTTTAAATTTGACTGCTATCATTACCAGCTACTAAGAAAGCTAAACATCCCATATACTGTTGTCCATTTCTAATCACAATGATGAGAAAATGTTAATACATGGTCAATACTTGTTTTGCAACATCACAAACAAATATAAAAGGGACAAAATTTGCATTGTTATTTTATGACATGTGTTAGTCATTAGTGTCCTTGGTCTCTTCCTGAACACACTTGACATTCTCTTGTTGGAAGAAATATCCTTCTGAGTTCAGTTCCAAGTGGGGAAAAAGACACTGGAAACATGGTGGCTGCTTGGAAAGATGGTTTTAATGGTGGACAGGATTACATGCCTTAAATTCCTGAACAGAAAAGGACCGAGATGCTGGGATGCTTGGTTTTATGCCCTCTGTTGGGCCCCACCTTAGAGTTTCCTGTTCCTGTACAAGAAATGTATCCCATTGACTGTCAGACTCCCAGGGGGCGGGGGTCTTAGCCAACTTTGTAGGTTTGCTGGGTGATATAATCTTCCCAGGTGCCATGTGTTGAGTTTCTGTTGCTAGATAGGTCCTATTATGTCCTGGCTTTTGTGTTCAGATGAGCTGGCTCAGGCCTTAATGGCCCATTGACAAAGGAAGAGGGCTGAGTTTCTGCCTCCCTTTTAGGGGGAAATATTCTCCCCTTTTAATATTTCCTAAAATATTTCATTTTCTAGGAGAGGGGTGGGTTTTGACTTCCTACACTCTGTTGGTATATATGGGGATGGTGGTAAGAAATTGAACATTGTATAAGAAAACATATATATCTGGACATAAATATATATAAAAAGAATCTAAATACCTTAGGTTTGATGAGTACATATCTTAATACTGCTCTTCATTGGCTTCCTTGCAATGAGTGACAACAAAGTAAAGACAAAGGAGGAGGAAAAGCTGGTCTTCTATTGACACTTCTATTGTTCAATGGGGCCTAATCTAACTTGTGATTGATGCTGTACAGTATTTTCACTTACATTTTGCATGCGATACATGGTTGAAATGACAGGTTTTGTGATGAACCTTTTCTAACATTTCAATGGACAAAGATATAAGTGCTCTGTGCAATGAGGTATCAATGACCTCATAATCTTCAATGTTATTTGTACAGAATATTGACTTCTCCTTCCTCTTTTTGCAAGCACTGAAAACCACATTTTGTTTCTTCACTACCATGTTTTCCACTATCCTCCACCCACATTCAATGGGTTTCAAGTAGCCAGAAGGTCATTCAGCCTCTGCTTAAACATCTCCAGTGAAAGATAATCTGCCTATTCTGCAACAACCTGTTTAAACAGTTTATTGTTATTAAATTTCACATAACAAGTTATTGAAATCTACTTTCCTGAAATTAGTGTAATGGGCAGTAGAAATAATCCTTGAGGAACAATAAGGAAAACTGCAATCAATACAAAGTCAGAAAAAAGAAATTTGAGTTCAAGACAAAAATGTAATTTAGTCATGGATGATTATAGAAGTGGTGGGGAGAGGCAAACAATGGCAAACAATGATAATGTCATCATGCAAATGATGTCATTAATGTTAGGCGTCATGACACAAATCTATACCTATGGCAGTTGCATGATGACATAATCCTGACATGTTATTATTTTCACATTATTGCAAGTTATTGTGAAAACCACTGTTTGAGTGTTAAAAGAGCATCCTTCCTAATGCATGTAACTCTGTTGTTCCTAGCTGTGCCTTATTACAAGAATCACTGAACTGTAATTCAAGCCTGTGGGCTTGACTTAAAATATGGGCTAGCTAACTAAACTATTGTGCAGAAAATAATAATAATTCTGTTTCATAGTTCCATAGTTCCATTTAGGCCTTGATTCAGTTCCTAGGTTTTTTTCATTGTGAATGCAGCCTGAATGTTTCTCCTACACACTCCATGAAACCCAATCCCACTCTGCTGTTGCTTTTCTTTTTCCAAATGTTGGTGAGGGTGGGAATATCATCAGTAGTCCTAAGAGGCCTGGGGTAGATATCCAGGTGAGAGATGACCTTCTTTTCCTCTACGAAGTATGGCAATGAATATGTTGTTATAGCAGCAATACAAGCAAAGGAATAGTGGGGTTATGAAGCTGTTTGGGACAGTTACAGAATTCTTAACACCAGGGAGGAAAGTAAATATAAGTAAATGTTACTCTATTGTTAGAACCATCAAGGACAGAACTAGCTTCAAATGCAACATCTGGGGGTGGGTGGGTCATAGGGTGATATAATCAAGCACTTATTAAAGACTAAGTTTAATATTATGAGGCTTCTTGATAAGTTCCAATTGTATTTAGGAAGATCACAACATACATAAATTGACCAGGAATGAGTATACACATTTGACTGAAAAACATATGATCCATTTTGCATGTCCCTTTGATCATATTATGAAGCCCTTAGGAAGGGTCAAAGCAAACACAGTAAAAAGTCACACTGGATGGTATCTCTTTATACTCCTGCAGCAGTTAAATCAGTTCCTAATTGTCTCCAGATGATTATAAATCTTTTGAAAAACTATTTGGTAAGTATGAGTAAAATGTGTTTAGCATAAATTTAAGGAAGATTGAAGGTGAATAGCCATTGGAATAAAGGCAATTACATCATTGCATATTCTTGTGCTCCTGAGAGGGGTGGGGAAATAAAAAAGAAAATAGAAGCTCATGATTTATTAAGACAAATGAGTAATAGCATGTGTGTTTTGTTGTTTGTCAAGAATTATAATACTAATAATAATACAGCGATGATGCAAATTTATGATATTCTACAGAAGTCCTTCAAGACTTCTGAATTTCAGAACTAAAGAATACCTGGGGAATAATGTTCACTAATTTATAATTTCCCTGACTGGCTCATTTCTTTTGCTATCAGGTTCAGGGGAAAAAATTAAATGGAACATTAAAAGAATTCTCAAATTCTTTTGATTAGAAAACATGTTTTTCATGCTGTCTTGAATTTCAAGGTTCAGTTTCTGTTATGAAACTTGCCAATATCAAATGCTGCAAACATTTTAAAATTCCATACCTTACCTCTTATTTTTTTCCCCATTGTTTCCTAAAGGATTAGTACTCAAAAGAAGAGCTGACAATTGCTCATCCTGCTGAGGCAACTAGGAAAAAACTGCCAAGTGATCTAATCCATCACCTCTGACTTTGTAATGCTTATGTGCAACAAGACAAATAAAACCCAAGTAAATTTTACAAATGGAATACAGGTAGTCCTCGACTTACAACAGTTCATTTAGTGAATGTTCAAAGTTACAAAGCAGCATCCCCATGGTCATGTAATCAAAATTCAGACACTCGGCAACTGACTCATATTTATGACAGTTGCAACCTTCTGATAAGCAAAGTCAATGGGAAAGCCAGACTCACTTAACAACTGTGTTACTAACTTATCACTGCAGTGATTCACTTAACAACTATGGCAAGAAAGGTTGTAAAACAGGGCAAAATTCACTTATCAAATGTTTCACTTAGCAACAGAAATTTTGGGCTCAATTGTGGTGGTAAGTTGAGGGCTACCTGTACTTTAAATTACAGGCGATCAGTTTTAAATATTACTATTAACTCAACTATTGGTTTTGGAATGTAATTTTTGGTAGCCATGTATTACATATATGCATACACATGTGAAAGTATACATATCTATTTAAGGGTGGGAAAATCTCCAGCATTTCTTTCTTTTAGACAGTTTATCATTTTTTTCTCCTCTATTTTTCCATGGGGGAGATCATCTAGATTTGGAGTCATCTTCATTTGAAGTAATAATAGTAATGATGATAATATTTATCCCTATGTCTTTGTTTTTCTGGAACATCCCCATCTCTTCCTCCCCCCCCCCAAAAAAGCATATCTCCTAGCTTGTAAGCAGTGGATACTTTGGTTTTTTTTATTGTTCCTACAGAAATATAGGCATAATATTGAAGGCTGTAGGCATGACATGTAGTTATAGAAATAACAGGAAATGGAAGGAATAGACAGAAACCTGCCTCCCCCCTCCTCTATTACTGGCAGTTTTGTTGTTTAGAAGCAAGAGGAGAGCATCTGTTCTTTCTCCTTGGACCCTCTGCTGCGGCATTTGATATTCCCTGAGCCAAGTAACAGGAAAGGCAAATGGATGTCAGTTTGGCCCTCCCTTTCCCAGTATGGATCTTATTTCAGATGCCATCTCTCTGTACTGCTTTATTTCACTTGGATGCACATCCTGGAGTGAAGAATTGTCGGTCCTGTTATTTTGGCAAGGGGAAAATATTCCCTCCGTCCTGGTATTCATTCCTTTGTGAACAGTCCTGAACCATTTCATTAGAAAGAGGTAAAAAATATTACAAATATGACACTTATTTTTGAAGCTGCTGAAATATCTGTGAAGCTAATATTTTACCCAGTGTATGATAACGTGGGGACGTAATGCAATCAATCCTTTGATGTTGAGCAAATTCTGTGTACGTAGATACATGCTAAAACTCCCATTGCTTCTATCTTCTAACAAATATTTTGCCACACAACAGAGGTCTATATCTCCACCTATTCTTGACAAAGCCTCAGTCTCACTGAGAAACCATAGATGATGCTGAAAATAGCTTTTCTGTTTGAGTGCCTACTTCACAAAGCAATTGCAGATTTTATTTGGCTCACAACAAGGGTGGGAAAATAATGTTTGACAAGAATATATAAAGGAGAGGAAACTATAAAAAATAAAATAGTGTACTATAATAATTCAATTGTATATAATAATATTTTCTTACTTTGTGTACACATTTTAAAAAATCATTTGAAAGGGGATAGTTGAGGGCCATTTGATGTGAATACAGTGACATTATTGAAGGAGGCAAGTCCAGAATGTTTGACTTTTGAGAGTCTTTTTTTAAACCAAACAGGTAATTTAATCCTATTTGAATTTTAGTGTTCTTATTTTACCCTTGCCCCTCAGTTGAAGAAAAGTGCTACCGTTGCTATCTGGGTTGCCTCAAATTTTTGGCAGCATGGTATTTGCAGAATCTAGTAGCTGCAAATAAAAAATTGCTACAAGTCTCAGCATCCCCAATTTTGTTTCTAAAAACAATCCCAAACCTTTTCCTTTCCTGCTGGACATGTTGGCTATGCAAACTTTGGTGATAGCTTAATATTACCGGTATTATATCCCAAAAGATCTTGAAATCTCCCCCTACAATTAAATTGTTGCAACCAAAACAGGAAAGTTGCCCATTGTGTATTTCAGGTCAGATTATTTACTGGTTTCCATTTGCATTGGAAGAGAAAGGAGAAATTGATTGCATAATATTGTTGCTGTGTTGTCTTTTTTTAAAAAAAAAATAAATATGCATGCATTCATACATAAGCTGAGGTTCATTAATCTGCGGTTAAGAAAAGATATAAATCCTTTCAAGGCTTTTCCCAAACAAAAAATGCAAATAACAATGAGTTTTAATTAAAAGAAAAGTATTGAGTACTTTTGGTTAAAATCCAATGCCAAAACAAAAAAATAAAAGAAAACCTATTAAAAGCAGTGTATAATTAAACAGATGTACTAAAAGTTTAGTTGCATCTCTTTATTCATTGAATGTGACCACCCTGGATGATTGCCATTTTTTTTTTTGCAGTGATGCTATCCATATTTTTCTGATTACTTTACTTTACCATCCTTTACTTATCATTGAGAAATGAGTGTCTGTTGCTTGCAGCTAATAACAAGCAAATACAGTCCAATAAAATCTCTTTTATAAATGAGTTCCAGAAAAATAAAGCTCATCAGTCTGGAACCCGCACTACACATTGGACATTAATACAATTGAGAATGTCCAGAGATATTTCACGAGAAGAGTCCTCCACTCCTCTGTTTGCAACAGAATACCTTATGCCACCAGACTTGAAATTTTGGGCTTAGACAATTTAGAAATAAATAAATAAATTCAACTACGCCGCCTTCGATCTGACCTAAGTGTAGCACATAAAATTATCTGCTACAGTGTCCTACCTGTCAATGACTTCAGCTTCAAGCGCAACAATACACGAGCACACAATAGATACAAACTTAACGTAAAGCGCTCCAAATTCGATTGCAGAAAATGCGACTTCAGCAACAGAGTGGTCAATGCCTGGAATACACTACCTGACTCTGTGGTTTCTTCCCCAAACCCCCAAAACTTTGACCTTAGATTGTCTACCGTTGACCCCACCTCATTCCTAAGAGGTCTGTAAGGGGCGTGCATAAGCGCACCAACATGCCTACTGTCCCTGTCCTAATGTCCCCATGTATTTGTAATCATCTCATGTATTCATAACCATGTTTATACATTTTATGTATTCACAATCATGTTTATACTTTTTCTGTAATCTTATATATGCTTGACAAAATAAATAAAACAAATAAAACAATAAAACAAAACAA
>QLTV01003390.1:1890375-1901567 GCA_003457575.1 Thermophis baileyi
GCTGCCTCACCACCATCTGTATTGCGCAGGTCTAGTAGTGCTCCAAGACGCCCCGCCTACCTGCGTGATTACGTATGCTGGACAGCTCCATCCAGGAGGGGAGGGGTGTTATGTTCCAACTGTTTAAACTGTGTTACATGGTTCCAACCAGGTCCAGCGTTTGAGCGGGAAAAAGCTCAAACGCTATTGGCTGGTCTGTCTGACAGCTCCCTATAAAAGGGNCCACGAACTGAATTGCGCAGGTCCAGTAGGGCTCCAAGACGCCCGGCCTACCTGCGTGATTACGTATGCTGGACAGCTCCATCCAGGAGGGGAGGGGTGTTATGTTCCAACTGTTTAAACTGTGTTACATGGTTCCAACCAGGTCCAGCGTTTGAGCGGGAAAAAGCTCAAACGCTATTGGCTGGTCTGTCTGACAGCTCCCTATAAAAGGGCAAGCTGTCAGACTGCTCTTTGCTGGTTGCTGATACAAGAGCTGAAATAAAGAGCTGTTTTGGAAGTCTGTCTCCTGTCATCTCTACCCACTATCTAACAGGAACTTTCTTTTAAGGAAGGGAATCATAAAGTTTACGACTGAGCAATGGATCAATAGCCTCAGTATAAAACTCTAAGTTTATCAGAGCCATGGTGGTGCAGTAGTCAGAATTGACGGCTGACTTTGCCCACAGACAGCAGTTTGATCCCGACTGGCTCAAGGTTGACCCAGCCTTCCATCCTTCTGAGGTTGGTAAAATGAGGACCCAGATTGTTGGGGGCAAGACACTGACTCTGTACAGCCCACTTTGAGAAGCACGCTGGGGTGGTATATAAGTCTAAATGCTAGTGCTATTCTTGGATTTGGGCAGGGAGATTTCAAAAAATGTTTATCCTCAAAATAAACTTAGAAGAAATTGTCCTACTATCTCCATTATAGGCTCAGTTACACTTTATTGTCTTCCTTTTGCACCAAAGTGCAGCATGTTTAATTCAGCAATAAAAATAGGCTTAGGACCATATTTTCATTCTCAATTATTTTAAAATATGGAAATAATAAGAGGAAGACTATTTTTGTCTGCGCTGGCTGCTGAATTCATTGCCTCTGCAGGGATTAGATTAGCTGACCTTTGAGGCACATTTGCAAAGCCTAACTATGATCTTATCATTCTGTGCAATAAACTAAGGAAGGAGGTGTCCTCTACATGCAGTATTACACCAGAAACTCAATTAAAAAATAAACAGGACATAAGTCATGTTACAGATGCTTAATGATAAAGTCATTTTTCTTCTAAAAGAAAACTACTCTATTCTTAATTATTCCAGCCCTTGATTGATACAAATTTAAATAGGAAGCAGCAGGGGCTACGATGTCTATTTTTCCTGATGGCTGCTTTACATTAAACAAGAGCAGAAATTAGCAAGCTGTGGCTTGAAAACTTGTCAAAGGTAACACAGCAATTTGCACATATTTTCTGCAATTTGTATTTATTTTGCTCTAGGCAGACACCTAAGATTTTAACATTGTTTATGTATGATTCAATTATGTCTGTGGTCGATGCCTACTTTTAATTTGCCTTCAAATGTAACTGATGGTGATTATATTACTATTCAACTGAGTGGTGATTGCTTATCTGGCAAAAGGCGCACCTTTCCATTTACTCTCCACAGAGCAACCGAAATTTACTGAAAAGCTTTTAATAATCCTTGACTATATTGACAAGGATTAAAATCAGCTCTTTGTCTGTAGAGATTCCTCCTCTTCCCTTTGCAAATGCTCCAAACATCATGGAGAAGCAGCTGTTTTGTTTGCTTGTTTTGAACCATGGGGCTCTTCTTTTATGAAATCACACCAAGAATTAGGCAAGTCGAAAACCCCGTCCAGGCAACCAATCTGAGAGACAATTAAGGGCAAACATTTGCCCTCAAATTTGCTGCCAAGGTTCTCTCGTAATTATGAATATGCTCCCAAAATAGTTACAAGCAAGTTTATTTTTCACATTGTGCTGCTGATTCCCAAGGACTTTAATAGCAATAGTACTTAGAGTTATATACCGCTTCATGGTGCTTTACAGCCCTCTCTAAATGGTTTACAGAGTTAGTATATTGCCCCCAACAAGCTGGGTCCTCATTTTACTAACTTTGGAAGGATGGAAGTCTGAGTCAACCTTGAGCCAGTTAGAATCGAACTCCTGGCAGTGGGCAGAGTTAGCCTGCAATACTGCATTTTAACCACTGCGCCACCACGGCTCTTAAATAACGAGAAGTTTTTCTTCCCTACCTTCAGATTTCTGTTTTAGAAAGCCTTCTGAGTTCCTAACTCCATCCTCTCTAACTCAGGGAAAAAGATATAAAAATACCACATTAAGTTTATAAAATAGCAGTTGGGGAAATGGTTCTGTTTCTCAATAGCCTTTCAATTCTTGGACGTAACAGGAGTTTCTGTCAAAACACTGTTTGGTTATAGGCACCCTATAACAGATTTTTCTCAGAATGGAAATTAATTTAAACTGTAATAGCAGCACAAATAACAACAGAACCACAATATAGCATAAAACGAGAGGCAGTAAAAACAAATTTGAGCTGAAGTAGTTTCAGTGACAGGGAAGATAGAAGGTCTGCATCTGGCAAGGCGCATTCTCTTTCCTCACGGCATAAAGCTATATATTATACACAAATATTTTATTATCTTAATATGACTATATTAGAGCTCCCTTGTGTATGAGGACCCAAGATGGTGGCATTATTAAAAAGCACATTTGCTATTCAGCAGACAGATAATTAATATGTTATTAATATATGACCAGCAGGTGTACAATGAGAAAAAATGTCAAAACTAATGAAAGCACAAGAAATAGTAACAGGCTTTGATGATAAAGAAAGAAAAGATTGATTGCTGACAACCCTGGTTTCAGAAGAAAGTGGAATGCTGAACTATAGCAAGGAATGGAGGCCATAGAAAGAAATCCCTATCACAGAAAATAGGTGCCCCAATGGATTTAAGAAATGTGGCCAATATTTCAAATACAGAGATAATTAACATTACGAACTTTAAAAAAGGTAACTGTCATAATTTGGAAGACTATAGAGAGAATATACAGAATTCATCAGGTTAGTTAAGGATGGATTTTGCATTATAAAACCTAGTACAGGTAGTCCTTGCTTAATGACTCTTACAATGTACCCCCAAAAGGTACTTATGACCCGGATTTCAAGTTCCAAAGGCCGTTCCCTCCCAGTCATGTGATCATTTGGTGCATCATTTGGTGTACTCGGCACCAGTCTGGTGCACCAGACCACATTTATGGCCATTTGCATCATCCACAGTCACATGATCTCAATTTATTTATTTATTTTGCCAGAAACTTTTGGTTTCCCAAGCAAAACTGTCCATTGAAAATGAGGGATTTGTTTAATGGCTATGGTGTTTGCTTAATGACTGCCACAAAAAAAATTATAAAATTGGATCAGTTACCATGATGACCCACTTAACAACTAGTATGACCTACGTCTATAATTCTGGGCTCAGTTACTGCCATAAATTGAGGATTACCAGTAGTAGGTGGTACATTCTTTCTTAGTGGACTGAAAAAGCAGTAATGAGTGTCTCCCAGAGTGTGTCTAAACAGGCTTGTAAACATTTAGTTAGTCTATATAAAACATTTACAAACCGTTCATTAATTATTATTCAAAACCAGAGTTTTAAAAGATACAAATGTAAAATATAATTGCAAAATGTTTTTTAAAATCATGAGATTATCATGATTTTGATATTCATGTATATTTTATTGCAGTAACCATATAATAATTAATTCGTTCATTATTTGTATATTTTAAGGATGCATAATCTCAATTTTCTAATTCATCAACTTTAAACAAAATATATCATTTTAAAGGAAAACAAAGCCTAATAATATTTTAATATAGTTGTATATTATTAAAAACATCTTAAAATAATATGGCTTGCACCTTGTACTATTGTTAATTAAGCAACACTACTGTTTCCTAATTTTGATTTACTTTTGCATTCCAAGAAGAAGAGACATTATGGGTAATATATGATGATGAATAAATATGTTACCAATGTCAACAGTTCAATTTTACGTTACCTATATTTTTTAGATTGTGAGAACAATTTGTTTGTTGGGAAAAATGATTTAAAGAATGGCATAGAAACAAATCAAGAAGCAGAGATGCCAAGAGCACTTTGATATGAGGCATTTCAAATGATTTCATATTGGCTTTGTACCACTGTGGCCTCTTGATTTTGGAGGTCTTCAGCCCTTCCTCTATAGCAGGGGTGTCAAACTCAACACCGGATCTGGCCCGCGGGGTGCTTAGATCTGGCCCGCGGGACCGTCCTGGAAACAGTGCCTCTGCCAGTGAAAATGGAACTCGGGAGGGCCATGTGCAGCTCTCCCAAGCTCTGTTTTCGCTTGCAGAGGGTTTTCACTTGCAGGAGACCATTGCAGCCGAAAATGGAGCTCGGGAGCCTGTTTTCACTGGCAGAGGGCTCAGGCCACCACAGGCGCACCCCAACACTAGTGACATCATGCTGGCCATGCTCACCCTGGTCATGCCTACCCCGGCCCCCGAGGTCAAACACAACCCTCAATGCAGCCCTCAATTAAATCGAGTTTGACACCCCTGCTCTATAGCTAAGCCGATTAACTTCCATCTTTAGAGGAAATGCCATAAAGATAGTTTTGCAGTGTTAATGCTGGAACTGCAAGGCAAGTAGATTCCCATTACTGAGAAGTTATGCTTCCCCTGGCTTATCAGCTTATCAGCTTCTACTGTAAGATTTTTGAAAATCATAATCATATTCAGAGAGAGGGGGGAATGGGTGGGGGGGCAGATGTTTGAGGTTCTGTCACACAGACGTTTTGTAATAGGTTCTTATCTTGTCTTCTGTTCCTCTTTTCCCAGTATGTAATCTTAGTTGTAATGCTCAGTTAGCACATTGCACAGACATCAATCATATTGATTCCTGGTCTACTAACCAAGTTGATGATGTAGTACAAGTAAATCTGAGGCTAACATAGACAATATGATTTACATTTGTGTTGCTAAAGCATACCCATGTTTTGGGATAAATTTATCTAGGTTGCTGAGTAAGTGAACAAAAAGAGCACTCAGAACTTTGGCAATAAGTAAACATGAGGTGTGGTGTCTGAAGAAAACTACAGAAATTGGAGCAATAATAATGCACACAACACATAATAAGATGAAAATGCAATAAACTAAATACAGATGCTGACAGATGAAATTATTCTCTATAACTAAGAGAATAAAACAAAGAAAAACATCCAGGTATGAAAATGAGAAACAAGAGACTTAAAAGATATTCTGCAGTACTAGAACTCAAAAACAAAACAGATACTGCTGGATAGCTCCCTGAAAAGAAGGTATATAATTTTAGTACTGAAATATAGATTCTAAATCAGGGGTGGGTTCCAGATTCAGGTACTGCTGGTTTGCTCAGGGATGCGCCCCATGCGCGCGCATGAGCAGTACTTAAAAAAGCTTCGCTTGTGCATGCGCAGAAGCAAAAAACAAGATGGCGCCGCCTACAGCGCCTCAGAAAGAACCAGTTCGGGGGCATGGCAGGCCTGGGTCGCTGCAGGTTCCAGCGACCCAGGCCGCCATGTTACTAATGGTTCTATAGAACCGGTCCGAACCGGTAGGAACCCACCTCTGATTCTAATGAATCGGATACCACCTTAAGTATTACATCAAGATCTGAGCGGCATACTGGAAGAATTCAGATAAAATGGAACGAATTTTAAGGATAATTGAGGATAATGAGGATAATTTTTGTCAGTGCCATCATTTTCTCAGCAGGCCTGGGGACCACAAATGGAGGGGAGCCGATCAAGTGGTTGATTTTATTGTGTTGCTGCTACCATGAAAGGGAAGAGGGGTTATGGGACTTTGTGTTGCAGATTTGTAATGTTGTAAGCCACCCAGAATCACCTGTGTGTGAGTTAGGTGACCAATACATTTGTATAATAAATAACATAAATAATAATGAGTGGATTAAAAATTGGGTTGAGAAATTAAAGGAACTGAGGCTTCAAGGCTCATCCTCATACAGAAAATGGCCAAATTTGGTTCATTATCATCTTGGAAAGCTGAATATACAATAATGGATTAAATTGCATGACATGGATTACATCTGAATGTTAGGATTTTTTTTTTAAAGATCGTTTTAGTTTGACACAGAGATTGCAGTTGCATTGAAGCAGAGGCTGACAGCTGTCTGCCACAGATGCTTTAATCTGGATTCTTTTGGATGAAGAAGTTGAATTCAATGGCCTACACAATCTCTTCCAACTCTTGCACTCTATGATTTTGTATGGCTGCCGTTAACCATGATCAATTGCCATAAGGTAGTCTGTGTATTTTTAAATCACCATTTTCATTGGAATAAAATAAATTTAAGGAACAGTAAATTTCCAGCTACTGCAGAATTACAGCTCTTAAAATCTCTTTGTCATGATGACTGAGACTGATCAGTTAATTTCAGCAATCCTTGAAGACTGATAAGTCTCTTCTCCTGGACTAAATTTAGGTTGAGATAAGTATTTGATAGTCCATAAAGTTATGCTACCACAGACACCATGGTTTTCTTATTTTGCATTACTTAGCAAGACCTGCATCACATTTTTGGACACTGTAAGCTTTTAATTCCATCTTTCAGACTACTGTCATACAGCAGTCTATGATCCTATACAGTAGTGGGTTCTAAAACCCATTGCTACTGGTTCGCGCGTGCCGCAACACATCTGCGCATGCACAGAAGCGTCCCGGGCGGGTGGGCGGAGCCTCCCGCCGCCGCTACCAGTTCTAAGAACCGGGCCGAACCGGGAGCAACCCACCGCTGATCCTATATTACATAAAGTGCATTTGGCCCTTGTTTCTTTGTATTAAGACAAACTTCAAGTCAGAGGACAAAGGGGCTATATCTTATCTTCAAAGCTGCATCTCCATCTGATTATCATCTCTGCTCTAGGAATCACAGAATTAACTGTGATGGAGAAAGACATTTCTTGTTGACAGGTATCTCTTTCTATTTCTTTTAAAAGGGAATAATGGTGATCTTTTTTTTTCCCAAATGAAAAGTGCAGTCTACATATGAACCTGGTCATCCATTCATATTGTCTGAGATTGTGACTTCCTGGCTGAATTCTGATTTGTAGATTAAATGGAATAGAATGGGCATACTGTAGTTTTGAGACCTGACACAGGAATACATAATACACAATAGGACTAAGGTATTTGTGTACTATAAGGCTGAATGAAATGTAGCAGGTAGATCAGACTGCCCTCCGGTGGAGTGAGAACATGCCTTTGAGGTGTAGCAAAAAAAATTCAGATGAGAATCACCTTCCCAGAAGCCTAGATAGTAATGGGACATACTGATGATGTCCTTGGTCCCTTCCCTCCCCAAATGGAAGGTGGTTCATTCTTGCAGTGGGGCAAAAAAGAAGTGCAGATAAATCCTAAGTATAAATGATACATTTTCTGATTTTTTTTAAACTCTCAAAAATCTGATTGAAATGCATCTAAACATAGTTGGATAGATTCATATGGTAAGGGTAAGTGAAGAATAAAGAAAATAAAAGCAGAATTCCCATTAATTTTTAATTACAAAAAGTTCAGATGAGAGCTTATTAACTCTCTTAAAAGTTGAACATTGAAATGTACTAATGAAAGAACATATGGCAAATTAAAATTGTCAGTGTCCCCAGTATAGCAAATAGCACTTGGAGGAAGCTCATAGCAATTAGTCCTCCTTCTTTGCTTCCGCTGCCTGAAATCATTAGAGTTTCAAATACAGAGAAAAATAAGGGTAAAAATGGAAATTGGAAATTTTTACAAGGGAATTTTTGGATATGTTATTTAAATCCCTTTCCATTACAATCCCATTTTTCCCAATATAAACAGAAGTCCTGACGCAAGCATGCAACTATTATTTTGTTACACTGAGCATATCAGAAAACAAATTAATCAGATGTAAACCAAGTAGCAATAGATTCTCCTTAATGCTTTTTTAAAAGATCCATTTGGTACACTGCCATGAAAATGTGAAGCAAATGGTTTATTAGTCATGAAGGCAGAAAACAGAAATTCTAAGGTTGTAGCCACATTGTGGAAATAATATCTAACCTGATGCATCCAAATTGATAAGTAGAATTTGCTAGTGACTCCCCTCCCCCCAGCATGATCTTAAACAAATGTCAGGTCAGTTGTTCCTTCGCTAATATGGCTAAACACATTGAGATGGGATGGCTTTAGACTGAAATGAAGCCTTTTTTTCTGATGGGAGCAAATCTGTCAGTGGAGGCAATGTTAGCAAAATTGTATCAAGCAAAATATCTTTGCAAAATCTGATTTCAATTTCATAGCCATATTGTAACTTCAGGATCCCGAAAATACAACATAGATACTTCTGGGCAAAGATGTGCATGCCAGAATTAATACATCCTGCACTTATTTTTTTCTCAGTTTGCCTTCTCCCCAAGATGGAGAATGAGATATAGCACCAATTGTTGCTTTCAGCAATGAGAATGCAGGATATAAATGTTATGAATTAAACATAATCACAAAATAATCAGTAAAATGTTTGTTGGATATGACAGAGGTTAGCTCACACTTTTTTCATCTATCAAAATATGCATATATTGTTTCTGAAATATCACACTGTGATATGCCTGAGAATTAGTTACTTTAGGATAAAAGTTGTGTAATCTTTAGTAGACAAAAATCAGGAGGAATCTAATGGCAGACTTTCCAGACTAACATGTTTATTAAAAGTTTGATAAACATGTTTACTTTTTAAACAGTAATTTTATTAAACCTTATAAATAAGAAGATAAGAACTAATGCAAACTGAAAAAATATATAAAAATAAACAGAAAAAAATAAGAAGTGTAGAACAGGAAAAAATAGATAAACAGAAAGGAAAAAATAAGAATATAGTAAAGAAAATGAAAATATATAAATAAATGACTTACCTCTTCATCACAACTATAAACAATTTTAGTAACTTATCACTTTCTCTTAAAATTCATCAAATAATTTTTTTCTTCCCATATTTCATATCTTATCTATAAATAAATCCTTCAACGCTTGTCATTTAGTCCTGGTCAGCAAAAGTCCATTAAGAGTTACCAGAGATAACAGCATATCTATTTTAACCTTGATCAACTTTATAGATCTGCCTTTTACTTTTAACAATCTTGATCAATAACCCCTTCAAATAATATCCTAGAACTTGATTTCATTTTTTTCTTTGTCTCTTCTCTTAAAATCCTTCAAAATTAATCCAACCTATCCAGGTAACTCTTTTGGGTTTTATTTGTATATCCCTTTTAATTATGAAGACTTCTGCTGATTTCATTTGTATATCCAGTGTAGCATCTTTTTATTAAGTATGATACTATACGGATAAGTCTAATAAAATCTACATGGTATAAAAATATGTAAAGAGGAAAAAGAAGAAAAAAGTGCAGAAAAAAAAAAAGATACCTCTTCCTCAATCCCCAGCAAGCAAAAGCAAAATCAACATCTTATCACCTTATTTTAAATTAAAACCAATCATCTTTTCATCCCATATCTTACTCTCTTCTCTATTAACCAATCTTTCAAATTTCATTTCATCAGCAAGTCTACTAAGAGTTATCAGAAATAACAAAAGTATTATAAATTCAGTTTGAATCTTTCCTTCTAAATTTATACCTCCTTTTCTATTTAAACAAATCCCCTTATTTTCTATCCTGAATTAAACTGAACCTTTAAAACATTGTCATTCATTCTTAGACAGCAAAAGTCCATTAAGTATTACCCAATAGCAACCAATTTTAGCCTTGTTCAAATAAACTGATTTTATATTTGCCCCTCCCAATTATCTTTAGTATGCTACAATATTCCAGTACAAGTAGTCCTCAACTTACAACAGTTCATTTAGTGACCATTTGAAGTTACAACGGCACTAAAAAAAATGACTTATGACCATTTTTCACACTTATGACTGTTGCAGCACCCCCATGGTCACGAGTTTTACATTTGGAAGCTTGACAACTGACTCACATTTACGACGGTTGCAGTGTCCTGGAGTCATGCGATCCCCTTTTGCAACCTTCTGACAAGCTAAGTCAATGGGGAAGCCAGATTCACTTAACAATCCTGTTACTAATTTAAGAACTGCAGTGATTCGCTTAACAAATATGGTGAGAAAGTCATAAAATGGAGCAAAACTCACTTAACAAATTTCTCACTTAACAACATAAATTTTGGGTTCAATTGTGGTTGTAAGTTGAGGGCTACCTATATTTGCTTTTTCCTCATACTTGTCTTGTCTCTTCTCCCAGAATAATCAGCCTCTCTAATGAGTCCCTTTTGTAATTTCAGGGTAAAAAGGTTATCTGTATCATTACTAATATTTTTACTTCTTTTGTCACAAAATCGTTGACACTTCCAGAAGTCCCTTTTGTAAACCCAATGTAAAGAGCACAGCACTCTTTTGGTTTAGTACTTGTGTATCTTTCTTAATTGATAAATCATCAACCAATCCCACTTGTAAATTTAGTATTTCATCTTTTTGCGTATCCACTATTTCACAGTTTCTATTTCTTATAGGCTCTCTTCTTTAAATCTTCCTTCAAATTGATTTCAGTTTTATTTTAAGTACCGTGTTTCCCCGAAAATAAGACAGGGGCTTATATTTTTTGACCCCCGAAATATGGCCTTGGCCTTATTATCGGGGGGGGCTTATTATTTTGGGGGTGCAGTAGGCGGCGAGCGTGGGACTGCATGTCCCATCGCCGCTGCCTCGCCTCCCCTCCCTGCCGCCACCGCCTCATGGAGCAGGACTCAGCAAGGCTTGTTGTGCCGTTGCATGCACGAACTGCAGGACTGCCGCAAACTTCATCATACTGGCACAGCTGGGGTCCTTCTGCCGTTGGTGCATGCAACGGCACAACAGGCCTTGCAGAGTCCTCCTCCACGAGGCAGCGGCGGTGGCGGGACGAGCCTCACAGCGACTCATTTGTGGCAGGTGGAACATGTTGGGCCGCGAGATGCGCGTCCTACCTGGGACTTGTAGCTCCGTTGCGTTCCTTGGTGTTGTGTCCACTGACCCTCCCCCGCCTCCGGCTCTCGAGTGAAGCGGGAAGGAGAAGAAACTCTCGCGGGCTGCCTGAGGAAGCCAAGCT
>QLTV01003390.1:1906130-1916279 GCA_003457575.1 Thermophis baileyi
TGTGTATTCATCTTGGCTGCCTTTTGAACTTCGTTCCTATCAGTTGGATTGACTCCAGTCCGGGCTCTTGGCCAACTCCAGCAAGTAAGTGTATTTGATGGACTTAATGACCTGCTTGTGTCTTTCATATTTGGAATCCCAGCCAAAGTGTTCTGTGCTTGAAAACAAACACTTTGGCAAAGAATTAGTATTCACTTTAATACTAAGCAGTTATTAGTATTAAAGCCTTTTTGGTTTTGAAAAAAGTGTGTGTGTGTGTGTGTCGCTTTCTGGGGGTTTGCCGCGCTGGGTCACAACACAAACTTGTCGTTCCTAATAGTTGAAAAATAGTTAAGCAGTTTGCAAAAGTGATTAAAAATTACACCCAGTGAATTTTATCCCCATAAAAAAAATCGTATCTGAAAGGCAGCAGTGGCTAACGCCCTCCATACTGTTACAAAGAAAATAGAAAGTGTAGCTTAGCTGAATTGAAAGATATATACCCTAGATGGAATTCTTGGTTGCCATAATTTGTAAAGGATTTTTAAAGCAAACTATTTTTCTTCTGGGATAATTGTTCTGGTATCAGTTTCTCTTATATTTTGTAGATATTGGAAGGGTTTCTTTTAAAGTTTTGCTTTATCAAGAATTAGCAAATCTTAGTGAAAGAACAATGCCCAAGCCACAGTTATTTGAACTTCAAAATTTTGGTTTGAAATTCCAATCTATATTAGTTAAGAATTAGAATACCGAGGAGCCGAGGTGGCGCAGTGGTTAGAGTGCAGCACTGCAGGCTACTTCAGCTGACTGCTAGCTGCAGTTCAGCGGTTCAAATCTCACCGGCTCAAGGTTGACTCAGCCTTCTATCCTTCTGAGGTGGGTAAAATGAGGACCCGATTGTTGGGGGCAATATGCTAACTCTGTAAACCGCTTAGAGAGGGCTGTAAAGCACTATGAAGCGGTATATAAGTCTAAGTGCTATTGCTATTGCTAATACCACAGGGAGATTGCTCACTAAAGTTCTAAATTTTACAATGTTAAAAAAACACTTGCATTTATTCCTTGAAAATGATAGCCATATATTCTTCGAGACAAAGAAATCTTGCTTATAATATCTTTGATGATGCCATTCTAGTCTGACAGCTTCATCTAGGAGAAAACACACAGACAGTGGGAAAGCTAACTATGTGTGCTGTGCACATCTTCGTGAATAAAATATGACCTACATTACATAACTGCATTACACTACTAGAATCGTGTATTCATTCTCAGTTACCATGGTGATGTGCATAATAAAAATACATACAGATGTGCGATGAAGACAACAATGCACTTTTATACATAATCAGATATAGCAGAGATAAAAATATTAATTCTCAGCTCCTTGCTATATTTGTTTCTGGGTATTTTTAATGATATTCTCTGAATGCTTCCAGACAATAAACTTTTATTCTGCAGTTCCTATTGCTCCAACTCATAATGGACAGCTTATTTCTATCCCTATCCTTTAGCTACTACAGTACTGAGTTTTTGTGGCTACTTCTACTTATTGTTATTGTAATTACTAGAGTTATAATTTTTTATCATTTTCAAGGATGGAAGGAAACCAATTTTCATCAGTTTTCCTCATTCCACATATAAACACTGTCCCAGCCCACTAGGCCTGTTGCGGAAAAAAAAAAAATTAGAGGTGAAATGAATCTTGTTTCCATGCTCTCAATCCTCAAGAATAAGACCGGAGTCCAGGAATGAATAAAAGTAATATATTTGCAAGACAAAATTAAGAACATCTAAGTCTGTGTCTACATGGTGAAGAACAAAGAGAACAAAGGAAAGATTAACATATGCGCAGTACAGGTATCACATGACTGCATATCAGTATTCAGTGTCGTTTCAAAATAAGAGTCCAGCTGACAAATACATATAACGTAGTAACAAGGCCAATGGCCTGCAAGAAATTTCAAAGGGAAGAAGTATTTATTGACAGGGTGATCTGAAGTAGAGAATGCCCCCTTTGTGTTTTTAAAATAATTATTTCATTGCAAAGAGACACTTGATCTGAAGAGTGATGTAGTGAAGATCATTAAATTTTCAAGTTTCAGGATAATATTTAACTACTTTGCTTATCAGACAAGTTTTAAAATCAAGATCTTGATATAGCCAAGACATGGCTACATGGAAACATAAAGTTTATCTCTTACATTCTTTCTCTAGGGGAAAAAAAAATCAGGCATCAGCTAATCTGAGGTTTGTTAGAATTTGAAGAAGGAAAACAACTGTGTTCAGTGCTTTCCTAACAACCTCTGTCTGAAGAACACTTTTTGCCAAGCTTTATCCATAGAGATGATCATGCCAGTGATTGTATTCCCCCCTCCCCCGCAATTGTTTATTGCCTTCATGTTGACCAGATATATCAAAATGCATTTGAATTTGGAAAGTTTTCAAGCTGTCCTAACTGATGTACAATCCATTCAGGGATGGGTTCTACTTTTCTTCACTGCCGGTTCGCTCAGTGATGCACCGTGCGGGCGCTTCGCAGGCGCTTAGTGCATGTGCAGTGCGCTTCACGCATGCTTCGCGCATGCGCAATGCTTAAAAAAGCAAAAAACAAGATGCCGCCGCCTATGGTGCCACTGAAAGAACCGGTTTGGGGGCATGGCAGGCCTGGGTCACTGCCGGTTCTCGTGACCCAGGCCGCCAAGTTACTACCGGTTCTATAGAACCGGTCCGAACCGGGAGGAACCCACCTCTGAATCCATTTCTGGGCGCCACCATGATCTATTTAAACCCCTACGGTGCCAAAAGTTTGTCAGCTTAGCTTTAGTAATTTAATTGGCATAATTTGACTAATTAATTAAATTGGTGAGTTAAAAAAGGGGGTTCCATTTGAGACATCCCGGAAAAGGTATTGGCTCTCATTCCAGCTTTTCCTGCCAATTGATTGCATTCCTTTATTTAAGCTGTCTACTACCATGCTTTATTTTGCTCTGCCAAATGGGTTAGAGTTATTGATCAATGGTAGATGGTTACCTCTTTGATCATATTTACCCTGCTGTAATCACAACAATTTTGCACCAATCAGTAACATCTGTAGCAGGCAAAAACTTCTTGGACATCAGATTTTTAACATTAGTGGTAGGGAAAAAAGTAGTAAGAGCCAAACATTGTGTGGTGCTTGATCAGATCTGCTGTCTAGAAAGGCTATGAAGATTTACAGCAACCTTCTTCAAATGATGACATTATTTAAATTCGTATCTTGTCTTTCCTCTAACAACTTACCAATGAAAGAGAACAACTCTAATGACTCTAACCACTGACAACTTGAAGTGGTACATGTTGGTGGCTCTCAGCTAACAAAGGAGACCAGACTAAGAAGCCAGTCCATATAGGTCAGGGCTACTTTTTATTGTAACATTTATACTAAGAGAGTTTTACAGGCCTGAATGTGCTTTCCCCTTCCTCACTATCTCTGTGTGAACTACAGAGGGGTTTGTCTAATAGGTTTTCTAAAGTTATTTTCTTATCCCAACTCCATGCCCCTTTTATCTGGCCATTGACTTGGTAGTTGCTCTTTTCTGTCCTTCCAAGGCCATTATGCATGTAACCTCCATACTCGTGCAAATTTGAACCTGAATTTCCTCAATTACTCATTGTCAGGCATAAGTGACCAGATCCACGTGTGTAGAGTTCAAGTTAACCACTTTATTTTATTCTGCCTATAATACAGAAATCTCATCAGACTGCTTGCCTTCCCTTGGGAACAGACAGATAAGGTTTCATGAAGCTTGGGAGGGGGCGAGGGTGGATTAGTCAGTCCTGGATCTCTTATAACTATGCAATGATTCAAGACTAATTCCCCACTTGATCCCTCCTCCCTGTCTGGTTGGGCATTTCCCAACATCTTATAGCAAAGAAATCTGATCTGGAAAATATAAAGTTGGAGCATCATACAGTTGGGAGGAATCTCAGAGGTCAACTATTTGAACTACCTGTCCAGTGCAGTATCTGCTAAATCATTTTGGTTAGATCTCCATGAAAGGCAACCTGACAGTATTCTATTAGTGGGTATCTCTTACCTTCTTAATATCTAACCTAAATCTACCCATTTCAACCTATTCTGAGGCAATAAACCCACTCTATTCTGTATATATCTGGCATACTGAAGACTGAAGACCCTTCAGTATCCATTTCCACAAGCTGGCATACCCATTTTTTTAAATTGTTCTTTCCAAGACAATTTTCAGACCTTTCTCTACCTTGGAAGCCATTCTCTGAATTTGTTTCAGTTTCTGCTTAGTTTATGATGAAATAGTTGCATGTTAAGATTATCCCTAACCATTAGCGAGCAGGATGAATCAACAAGAAAATGTTATTTTCCTGGCTAAATTCTAAGCAACACTCCACTTTTCTATGAAGTTGCTGCTTTTCTCCCCTCAATTTCTCTCAATACACTAAACTTGTTTAGCAGAATAGAGCAAAAAAACAAAGTTCTTTCCAAGATTGCTATTCCACAAACCCAGCAATTTTCGTAGCCTCATAATTTGTGAGCATTTTTCTAGTTCTTTTATTTTAAATAAAAGTACATTCAGTTCCCACGGATCAAAGAAGATACAAAAGACATAAAGGCAAGCATAACTGTCTTGTTAGATAAAGTCTGCATGAAAGTAATGAAGGCTAACATTACAAAGTACAAAGTTTTCCAATCTGTCCAAAATAACCAAAGACACTATACTTAAGTTGTGCTGAATATTTGGCATTATTTGAAGTGTGGTTTTTTTCTCTCTCCCCAAATTCTAATCCAACATTTAATAAAAGAGACCTCCTCCAACTATGACTTTTAGTTCTTTTAATTCTGATTAAATTGTGAGTGAAATGAAGTTATTTTTGAACCTAGATACATAATTTTTGGCTGCATTTAGCCATTCAGAAATTTAATTAGAAAAAATGTATTTATTACTCAAACGCACACACGCAGTGGAAGGAAATTATTCATTTTCATGTTGTAATTTTTTTTAAAGGACTCTTTTTTACAAGAAGGAAATTCTCATTTATATGCTGACACAGACTTTTAATGATCAGAAAACATTTTATACCAAAAATGAATTGCCTTGTGCCTAAAAAAACCTCTGAGAAATACACCACTGCCTTCTTTCAATGAAAATTGCCTTGAATTTCTAATATAAGGAAAAGTTATCCTCATTTCACTTGAGTATTATACAAAAAGTATTAGTCATCTGTTATCGTGTTAACAAAGTTCACCTTGAGATGAAAGATGGAGCAACAGGAAAATAATTGAGATTCCAAGGAAGTCCCAGCAAGGAAACTGTAAATACTAAATTACGCAGCAGAACGAAAGAGGCTGACCTGATAAAGTAGACGTTGGAAAGAAAAGACTGCTACCAATGCACATTTATGGTTATGATAACTTAGGTCAGTGATGGCGAACCTATGGCACGCGTGCCACAGGTGGCACGCGGAGCCATATCTGAGGGCACACGAGGCATTGTCCTATGTCAGCTCCAGCGTGCATGTGCGCACTGGCCAGCTGATTCTCAGCCTTCCGGAGGACGGGGGGAGGTCGTTTTCGCCTTGCCCAGGCTTCAGGAAAGCCTCCTGAAGCCTGGGGAGGGTGAAAAACGGCCCAACGGCCCAACCGGAAGTTCGGAAATGAACTTCCGGTTGGGCCATTGGGTCCATTTTTCACCATCCACAGGCTCTGGAAGCTTTCCTGAACCGGAGGCTTTCCTGAAGCCTGGGGAAGGCGAAAATGACCTCCCCCCGCCCTCCAGAAGGCCGAAAATCAGCTGGAATCCATTTTTCACCATCAACAGGCTCCGGAGGCTTCAGTGAGTCCTGCGCGCATGCACGGGGGGCAGCGCGGGGGGGTTGTGCGTGCATGCGTGGGGGGAGGGCATTGCATTATGGGTGTGGGCACGCGCACGTGCGCTATCACGCGCACGCACGCCCTTTTGGCACCCGAGCAAAAAAAGTTTCGCCATCACTGACTTAGGTACTTAGGAAGAAAGCTGATTTCTTAAGTCACTCAGAATTGTGAGATAAGTAACCACAGTTACTTATGACTGCTTACAAACTTACAGTTTGTAAGCAGTCATGAACTTCGTCAGATATAGCGAACTGGACTTTTCTTTTAGAAGGGTAGTTGAGCAGGACTTTACTCTGAACAGGAAGATGGACGCCAAATAAATAAATACTCATATAAAATAATGATATCCCTACTCATTACAGGCCAAACATTCTGACTCTGAAGGCCAGAAGAGCATGAAAGAATATACAAGGTTTGTCTCACTGTGTCTCTTTTGTATTTGCAGTAATGAATCTTATCTGCTGCAGTTGAAATTTTGAATTCCCAGGACAGCTCCAACTTTTGGAGAAAGAGGCGATTGCAGGGAACCTAGGGCAACCTTCTGAGACAGATCAAGGTTAATAGAAATACTTCCAAATAGTACTGTTACAATTAATAAGACTAGCAACAGTAATAGTAAGCATCAGCATAAGTGAATTGATAGACTGGGCAATATAACCGCTGAAGTGACTAAATTCCTTAAAATGTTCAGAGCAGAAACCATGCAATTATTTTTTAGAAAATTCCCCAATCCAATGTGACTTTCACATCAGATTAGGTTACCTTAACAGTTTCTGATGTGCACATACTGCAGGAGGAAACTCAAGGAGAAACAGTTCTCTCTTGGATCACTGATACTTATAGTATATTTCCAGAGGAAAAAGAATAGTCTCTCTCTCTCTCTCTCTCTCTCTCTCTCTCTCTCTCTCTCCTCTCTCTCTCTCTCTCTCTCTCTCTCTCTCTCTCTCTCTCTCTCTCTCTCTCTCTCTCTCTCTCTCTCTCTCTGTGTGTGTGTGTGTGTGTTTGTGTGTGTAAATTTCATCAAAACTTTCCATGTTGATTATACAATATATTCTTACTTTCAGACTGAATAGGAAAGTTATTCTGAAAATTAATAGGAGTGCAAGAAATCACCTCACTTGAACTCTGACATACACTCCCCTGAGATTAACCCCACTGAATTCTGCTGGATTCATTTCTGAGACATATATTATTACAGATATATTTTTCTGGTGTAGTAGAGATTCAGAAATATGCTTGCTGGCTGAGGAATTCTGGGAGTTGAAGTTCACATATCTTAACTTTGCCAAGATTGATAAACAAGGAATCTTGTATGAATGGAAACGAGTCTGCTACCTCTGTTATTTACATGGAAACTATGATCTTTCTAAATTTATTGCATTATTAATGAAGTCTATTTGTAGGCAGAAAATGTATTCTACAAAACAGAAAAGAGGCACGAGTGGCATCAGAAAAGCAGGCACTTGCAAGTGATTCAGGGATTGTACCCTTCTTGGGGTTACATAAACATTCAATAATTAAGAAAAGGATCTTTGGTAAAGACAGTTTTGAGAACGAAGGAGCCTGTTAAAACTTGGATCCAAGGGAACAAAGTCCAA
The DNA here is from genome assembly GCA_003457575.1 of Thermophis baileyi. NCBI lineage: Eukaryota > Metazoa > Chordata > Lepidosauria > Squamata > Dipsadidae > Thermophis > Thermophis baileyi. The sequence goes on from QLTV01003390.1 coordinate 1,913,592, forward strand.
ATGATTCCATGTTTTGGTCTTTGCCATCTCAATTATCCCTCTGCTGCCCCAATGGAATTCTTTTAAAGTAATTATTACACCCTATTATTCAAACAACTGAGATTGTAATTTAAGCAATAATTTAAAGTAATTACTTGCTAAATAACAGCAGCATCAGGCTCTGAAAAACAAAACTGCTTGTCACAGCCTTTATTGATAGCCTTCTTATGTGAACTGAAACAAGCTCAAGGGAAAACAAGCGGACCTGAAACCGAGTGAGACAAAAACTAGAACAGCAGCTTGCTAAATAACAGGCCTGCATAAGAAAAGCTTTGCTTTAGTCAGGCTTCAACAGACTGCCCTTTGGAGGTGGCTTCATAAAAATAAAGTGGCATCTGGCTTCAATGCCACTGCATCATATTGAATCAGACAGTTCTCTGGCTTTCAGAAGTCTCATTTGCTTGGGTGAGTGTGTATAAATTCCTTTTCCCCCAAGGTGAAGTGGACCATCTTAGTCTGTTGGATTGGAAGCATTAGAGTGCATCCCTTTGTTTTTTTACAACACAGTGTTGCCTCCAAATAGATCACTCTAGCATTTAGAATCAGTAAGCTTTCTGAAGCAACTACTTCCCATTATACTCTGCTGCATTTTTCCTGGGTTCCAGTTTACCTCTCTATCTTGAGATTCTGTGGCAGTATACAGTATAAAAGACAGTGGAAGTACACTTAAACTTTCAAGCTTAAATTTTCAAGCCCTCTTTCCATTCCAAGCCTTAAATTGAAGTTTTAGAAAGCTTTGACATGAATGAAATCAACAGCCATTTGGCTTTTCCAGAGGGCCATGGGGTACTCACTGCAGAACCAAAGGATTTATAACAAGTGTAAAACTAGCAGAACAGTTTTATTTCCAGTTTGCTTTTCCACCTGGAGTTTCTCTAGATCTCACATTTAATACGTGTATACACACACACACACACACACACACACACACACACACACCAGATTCTTGTCCCTTAATGAAATCTCAAATCCCACAAAGCATAACTACTCAGTGCTAGGTTTCGTCAATTTACCAGATCAAACATTAACAATTTAAATTAATATATTATAATGAAACTATTATCAATACTTAACATGTTTATATGGCAACAATTAAGTTCCAGGTTTAGAAGTCCCTAAGTAGTCATTATCTTAATAGAAAATTACCCTGTTCATTTAAAATATACTGCTTTGACAAATTCCCCAAACACCAATTTACACAATGGACTTTTCAGGTGAGTAATTGGGTATTAAAACGTATTAGTATACATTGGTTGCCATCACTACTCAATATAAAAAGGAAAACAAAAAGGCTTATGGGTTGTACTAAATTGTATTTAAACAGGAGGGGAAGAAAATTATGCACACTATGTTACCTCTGCTTTAGAGGCCATGGAAGTTTCCAGAGATTATTTGGGAAGTATATTGTTAAGTTGTGGGAATGATCACAGGAGACAGACTTCAGAAAGCTCTTTATTCAGCAACTGCTCAAAACAACCAGCAACAGTAGTCTGACAGCTTGCCCTTTTTATAGGGAACTGTCAGACAGAACAGCCAATAGTGTTTGAGCATTCTCCCGCTCAAACGTTGGACCTGGGTGAAACCATGTACTGACAGTTAGTACATAACATATATGGGGTTATATACAGAAGAGAACAAAAAAAACCTATTTCATAAGTGAATACCCTAAACTTACAGTTGCCACTTATTTTAATTTATTAATAGAATAAATTACTGAAAAAAATCTATATTTTACTTTTTGTGAGGACTAGACAAATAAGATCACCTGTGGCTCAAAAGTGTTTATCTCTTCAAAGCATGATACAATAATAAAAGAAGCTTTTTCCCATATCCTAATCAGTGTTGCCTGCCTTTGTGAATCAGGAATTCAGTTAAGATCAAAACATTTTAAACTTTTGCTTTCTGTTTTCTTGGTGAATTTCCCATACAGGTTTTGACTGCAATGTAACAAAGGGTTACTAAGAAAATTTTCATGACAGAAGGGTCTGGTTCTCCTTTTTTAGGAGATGATGTTGGGAGTTCAGACGAATGGAAAAGGAAGTACCAAATCCATTCTGCCAGCCCTCTTTAATTCAAGGAAGTTGACTCCTCCTCTTTTACCCTCATCCTCATCTAACCTTTCCTTATCTAGAGGGTATTCACCAAGCTTGGTTTATTTTATTTTATTTATTTATTTATTTTGTCAAGCGGGTATATGATTACAGACAAAGTATAAACATGATTGTGAATGTATAAGATGTACAAGCATGGTTATGAGTACATGATATTTTGCGAATACATGGGGACATTAGGACAGGGACGGTAGGCACGCTGGTGCACTTATGCACGCCCCTTACAGACCTCTTAGGAATGGGGTGAGGTCAACGGTAGACAGTCTAAGGTTAAAGTTTTGGGGGTTTGGGGAAGAAACTACAGAATAGGTAATGTATTCCAGGCATTGACCACTCTGTTGCTAAAGTCGAATTTTTTGCAATCAAGTTTGGAGCTGTTTACGTTAAGTTTGTATCTATTGTGGGCTCGTGTATTGTTGCAGGTGAAGCTGAAGTAGTCATTGACAGGTAGGACATTGTAGCAGATAATTTTGTGTTCTACGCTTAGGTCAGAGTGTAGGTGGCATAGTTCTAGGCTGTCTAAGCCCAAAATTTAAAG
>QLTV01003390.1:1916475-1938046 GCA_003457575.1 Thermophis baileyi
AGCAAAGAGAATGCAGTTGCTTATAATATGATCGCAAAGGTCATTTATGTAAAGTATAAAGAGAGTTGGTCCTAAAACGCTGCCTTGGGGGACACCGCTGTTAACAGGTACAGGATTTGATAAAGCGCTTCCTATTTTGACCACTTGTTGCCTGTTTGACAGGAACGCGGTTATCCATTTGTGCAGGGGTCCAGAAATGCCATAAGATTTTAGTTTTAGAAGTAGTTTGTCGTGTACCACTGAGTCAAAGGCTTTACAGAAGTCTATGTAAATTGCGTCTATTGCTTTGCCCTGGTCGAGTTGTGTAGTCCATATGTTTTTACAGTGTAGAAGTTACAGATTGCAGGATAAATTTTTTCTTTAACAGGCAAGCTTTTCTTACTGCAGCTCATTTATACCTAACTGCAGTTCTTTGAGTTCAGACTTTAATGAGCCTCAAGGCTTCAGTTCCCCATGGAGCTGCCCAGCATGCTTGACTTGCATGCTGACTTGAGTCTTGCTTGATGCTAGAACTCTGCACTTTTTTTTTTGTTCCTCCGAGGTCTGTTTTGCTGAGGCGAGAACTTAAGATAACTGGTCTCCTCATTCATTTGGACAGAAGCTTCTGTTCATGGCTTAGAAACATGGCAGAGCGAGAAAAAGAAAAGATTAAATTGAGGGTGACATAGAAAAGCATAAGAGAGAATCAAAACTGCATTATGTCCTTAATTCACTAAATCCACAGCTTTGTCACATCATTTATTTGGGACTAAATCCCAATCAAGCAAATGGGATTTAATTCTAAGTAAGCATTATAGATTTGCTTTAACTATCTATATAGAATTTAAGTTACAATATAATTCTAATATTTCACAGCTGAATATGCCTAAAATATATCGAAGGTGTTACTTAAAAAAAAATGTGTTGGTTCATAAATATATTAAACCGGGTCATTCAGAAATACACTTAACACCTTAAGCAAATTTGCATCATAACTGAAATTTGCTATACTATTGTCAGTTATTGTATGATATACTAAATAAAATTAATAGTCACCTGTCATATCTGCTGTCTTCTAATTCTGAATCTGTACCGTTTCCTCCAAAACAAGACATCCCCTGATAATAAGCCCAATCGGGCTTTTGAGTGCATGGCAATAAGGCCAAGCGCTTATTTCAGGATTCAAAAAAATATAAGACAGGGTCTTATTTTCGGGGAAACACGGTAGATAATTGCACATAAATGGTACGTATGAGTTTATTTACAGAAAAAATGTCATGTTTAATTTTGTATCCTGTAGAGATTGTCACTTTTTGTTCACTTAAAGATTCATTGAAACAGTTTAACCTTTGCGTTCAGCTGTAATATATTTCCATAAGGGCCTTCTTTGGACTTAAAAAGATGGAAATATACAGTTTCTCTACAGTATGTTTACTTGGACAGTGGCAAGTGGAAATGTTAGTGTATGCACAATTAATGAATGTATACAATCATACAACCAAGAAGGCAAGACTCCCAGCCACAGTGAGTGCAGTATTTTGAATGTTAAGTCTAGAGTTCCATACACTTCATTGCACATAAAAGTAATTAAATGGTGCATTTTGGCACACTCATTATTCATCCATATCTTTTTCCAAGAATTCTGGTTCCACTTTTTTTTCCCCATTAACAAGTCTTCCATTTTTCTAAATTGTGACTATTCCATTGGCCAATGATCATGCTTTACTCTGCTTGGATTAGTGCCCTGCAGACCAGAGGTGAGTTCTAACTTACCTCGCTGCCGGTTTGCTTCCTCCCGCACTGCGTGGCCACGCCTCGTGGCCACGCATGCGCAAAGCGTGCACGCGCATGCGCAGTGCCGAAAAATAAAAAAAATTCCCCCCCCAAAAAGCCAAAAACAAGATGGCGATGCATGCGCAGTGCCGGAAACTCGGCTTCTGCACATGCACAGAAGAAGAAAAAAAAATTCAAAAAAAAAAGTTTCTTTCAACAAAAAAACATTTCAAAAAAAAAAAAAATATGGTGGTGTCCACGGACCGGCACCGACCGAACTGGCTCCGTGACGTCACCGTGACATCACCCGCAGGTTGCTACCGGTTCGGGCGAACCGGTCCGAACCAGGAGCAACCCATCTCTGCTGCAGACACATACACATTTCCATGTTAACTCACAAATAACAGAATTTAATTTTTGATTATATTATAGTATCTACCGTAGGCTTTAGCCACACACATGCACACATGGTTTCTGGGACAATTGTTAGTTTATTACTAGGCTGAAGAATTTACAGTGAAACAAGGTATGTAAACAAAGTATGTGAACAAGAATGTAAACAAGAATTTAAACAAAACCAAGGCTTGCCTGCAAGTTTTGCTTTGAGAATGGAGCATGCTAAAGAATCATCCAGAGTTAGTGCAAAGTTTCAGAAACAGATCAAGGTTGTTGTCCAGTCCAAAGGTGCAACACATGAATGTCATGGAGGAACCAATGTCAAACATTGTTTTCAAAAGCAAAGAGAACACAATCAGACCAGATTCTTATATAGGCTGCAGCCAGCTGTCACTAATTAGAAAGTTTACTCCTTTATTGATGAGTGTAATAGATCTTCTCTGTTCTGCTCTCCTTTTACTCATTGTGTATGTGTGTGTGTTCAGCTCTTACATTCTCTGACTCTTCCAGTTGTTCAGGTGTTACCTGTGTTTGATTAGCCAGAATCTGAGGCCTGTGTCTGGGCCATGATATATAGCACAAGGGTAAGAAAGTTGTGGATTACTTCAGAAGGAATGCTGAATGCTACTCTCACTGTCAGCTGCAGTCACATGATCCTCACTTTTAATGTTCCCTCAGAGCTTCCCAGAAGTCAGTGGGGAACCCGGAAGGAACTGTTATGATTGCTGTCACTCTTTGTCGTCTTCCCATTAGTAAATTCTTTGGTTGTGGAAAGCCTGCAGGGAAAAAGTCAACAAAGAAATGATGTACCCTCCATCTTTGCACCATGCCGAACATTCATGCACTCCATTGCTCCCTCCCCACAGGCAGCAGCCGCTTACTGGTGGGCGAGGGAAGAGAAGGAGGAAGGAAAAATGGAACAGGGAGCAAGGAAGAGGGAGGTAGAAAAGAAAGAGAAAGAAGGTGGGAGGGAAGGAAGATGCTCGCTGCAAGCTTCCACAAGGAAACTCAATGCAGAAGCCAACAGGAATTTGGAAGTTGCTTCTGCCCCAAACTGAGTTTTTACCCACCCATACCCATTCTATTTCTCTGTTTCGGAAATATCTGAAATGATGACTGAATGGGTCACGGGTTGTCTAGTTTTGCTTAAAATTGAAGAGCTATCATATTAGCTCTTGTTAATATGGTAGCCTGTTTGAAGTTAGGAAATTAGTTCTGTCCCTCTTTCACTTGAATCACGTGGTGTAATTCTGCTGTCACAGAGCCAAACATTCATCCTTGCTGCTCTGAGCTGAGCTGTGTTATTATAGCCTCTTGGCATCCATGGAACAAATTACAAATGTGCAGGTGGCAAGGCTTGATAAAAAGCAGCACTGTGATTTGTTGAGGCTCCCTAGAGTAATGCCCTCTATACTACTAAACGATATGTCTTCCTAGGCTACCTACTTTAATCAATCCCAGTGAGGAGAAATGAGAGCAAAATGCAGGCTCTTCATCCAGATGCCTTCCCTTGATGCAGTGTTTACATTAGAAGCACAAGGTGTAGTTATTCTCTGCAGCTAGTCTGAAACTGGAAGGCAAATATGATTTCCTTTAAACAAGCCAGAAGATGAAAGTGCTGAATTGGAACCTTCTGAAGAACTCTAGCTTCAGATGATTGGGATGGGACAGGACAGGATGGGACGGGACGGGACGGGACGGGACAGGACAGGACAGGACAAGCTGGAAGGGACCTTGGATGTTTTCTAGTCCAGTCCCCTGCTCAAGCAGGAGAACTAATGCTCCATCTATTCTAACAAAGGAGTTCCATTTGGATATGGTTCAGATTAAATATTCACACAAAACCAATACCTCATTTTGATTTCATATACAGTACTCTGTTTTATGAGATGAATGTCTACATGGATACTAAGTAACTAATTATTTTAAATTAAAAGTCCAGGACCTGGCAGACATACAATCCTTTATTTTGTTAGTCTGCACTAAGTGAATTTTTTTTTGTTCTGTAGAGTTTCAGATTAGGCTTTGCCAACAAAATTGAATTTGGAAAAGGTTAAGTAACTGGACATTCTTGAAGAAAAGTTGAAAGCCTGCATATAAGTTGTTGTGGTATTTTGTCTTGTCTAAATAAAAGTGGTGAACATTGCTGTCATTTCAGAGCCAACATGGTTTATGTTTCCTGAGTAAAAATAATGGATCCAAAAGTTGCCCTTATAACAGGTCAATTTGTGCTTACTGAACAAAAACAAACAAGGAAAAAAGGTTTTAAAAAGAGGTGGTTCTCATATATGGAATGTAAGAAGCTATTTTTGAAATGAAATCAAAGTGCATTACCCAAGCTTAGTTAGTTTCACTATATTTTGAATCATTATGGAGTATTTAGTGAGTCAATATTGTATGGATATCAGAAACTATCTGGCAGGATTATTATTTTAATTTAATCCCCTTTCATACTTGTCATTAAATAGATTAGCTGTTCTATGACTGTGGTTTATTTTTAAGCTTGTCAGAAAGCATCTTAAGCAGCTTTCCACATTCTTGGGGGTTCAGTATTCACTAATCATTGCAACCCCTTTAGTTGGGTCAGACATTCCTCTGAGGGCCCTTGTGCTCTACAAAGCAGTAAACCAAGATTGAGGAACAGCTACTTACATTCATTCTATTGTACCCTGGAGTATCAGTGTTAAATTCCTGGGTTTGAATACCAGGGTTCTGAAATACATAAAAGATAAGAGTGGTCATACAGTGAAAAAAACCCCATTAGTAACAGTACCCAACTCAGGGCATCCATCCAGTATAAAAATATGGCAATTGTGTTTGCCATTTTTATGTTTTTTACCACCCTCCCCCATGGATTTTTACTTGATGACAAAACTGTATTTTCAGGCCGGTTGATAAGCACGTTATCTTCTTCCTGTTATGGAGAAAATAAGACATATATAATCAGAAATTTATTACAGCTATAATTACATTTATTTATATATACTTTTTAAAAATCTCAGTCATTTTCCAGTGTACTGTATATATATTGTTCTGTTTTTAGAAAGCATTGTGTTATATAAGAAGTTAATTTTAAAGTTTTTTTCATCAAAGTATTTTATAAAATGCTATGGATAAAATCAGCAGAGCCATTTTTCATATGCAAATGATGATCATTTATGAAGGACTTGGCTAGCATAATGTATATAATGATGCAGATTCCTGGCTGGACAGTTAATTTCTTATAAAAATGCTAAAACACTGAATTGCTAGAATCTGCCAAGGAGAAGGACAGATCAAACATTGGAACGGAATAGAATTCAGTCTCACTCTTTCCTCTTTGCTCCTGTCCTTCAAAGCAGATTCTCTTGGCTTATGGGAAGTTGCATACAAGGATCCTTCTCCAGAAACATCTGCAGGGAAGGATGAGAAGTCAGAAGTGATTAAAACAATGTCACCCATTGTGATGCAAGCTCTTTCTCTTTTGCATCATGACATTACACACGTACAGCTCTTTCATCGTCATTTGTCTGTATCAGTTCTCAGTAGTTCAACACTCCCATTTCCTCCCATTTTTGAAATGAGGAATATATAAAAAAATGGAGTGTACGCCATAGCATAAGCTATAAGCACAATCGCAATAGTGCAACACATTCTTGCAGATGGCCCCAATCTTCCTTGAACAACTTTTCATTACCAATTCTTCCTCTTCTTCTTGTGCCATATCCGTCATCGAACGTTGGCGATCATGTTGGCAATCCTATTTTTGTCAACAGCCACATGAAAAAGTGCTGCTGAGTTTTATCCAAACCAGTCCCTTAGGTTTTAAAGCCATGATTTTCTTCTTCTGCCTGGACCTCATTTGCCTTCAATCTTTCCCTGGAGGATTAAGTGAAGGATGCCGTATTTTTCTGGGTGTCGCATCACATGTCCAAAATATTCTAACTTTCGCTTTTTAATGGCTTTGATGATTTCCCTTTGCTTTCCCAGGTGGCTTATCACCTCCTCATTTGTGATTTTGTTAACCCAGCCTATACATAACAGCCATCTGTAAATCCACATTTCAAATGCTTCTAGTTTCTTCAAGTGGTTTTCTGTCAGAGACGAACTCTCTACTCCATAGAGAAGTATAGAAAAGATGTATCATCTGACAAGCCTGATTTTCAGTCTTAGGCTTATGTTGTGACTGCAGAAGACCTTTTTAATTTTGAAGAATGCCAATTACCAATAAAGGAGAATATTTGTAACTCAGGGTTGAAATGAGGGGTCCTTGGTGCTCTCTGAGCTTGGTTGTTTTCTTGCAGACATTTCATTACCAAACTAGGTAACATCATCAGTGCATTGATGATGTTACCTAGTTTGGGTAATGAAATGTCTGCAAGAAAACAACCAAACTCAGTAATCTTAATTCTCCAGTTGGACATAACCAATACATATATTGGGTATTTATCATTAAAAAAAATCATTTCCTTTTTCTTAAGTTCCAATCTGTGCATGTAAATTTTTTCTTCTCTGGTTTGTTGTTGTTTTCCTTAAAACAGAATGTATTTCTGCCTCATTCAGCTTGAGTCAAATGATTCAACTCTCATTTGAAGTCCTACCTGCATTTACAAAAATGATAAAACATTGAATTTCTAGAATCTGCCACAGTAAAACTTTTTCCCTACATCAAATTTAAATAAATAGGATATAATTGAACACTTTGAAAGAAGTAGTTATCAAGGTATCTCTTCTCAGTAAATGCAAAATTCATCAAGAATTTTGCATTTACTGCAAAAATTCATCGTCTTCAGGGATCTTAAAAAAATTGCTCTTATGATAAAACAAGGCGTCCCGTTACAACCATAATTTGTTTTTTTAAATGGTTTTACCTTGTCATTTTTAGTGAAACATTACAAAATAATACTGTTTCCTTACAAGTGATAAATGAACATCAGTGACTGCTTTTCTGATAGTGCTTGTCAGCACATCTGCCCTTTTTTGCCTTAAACTAAATGTCTTTATTACATTAACTTTCAAGTAAGAGACAGTTCTTTAAATGTCTTTGTAATACTGAATGCCTTTGTTAGGAAAGGCAGAATAGCAGAAGTCCAGCTTGTAGGAAATATAGGTAAGAAGAGAAGCAGCATAAAGTAACTGATTTGGTCCAACATTTCTAGAAAGGTGTAGTCATACTGAGAGTAGTTTTTGGAATAAAGCAGTTGCTGTGTGTAGATTTACCTACAAATATAAGAAGCTGGCAAGTTTTCCATTCTGCTGTTATGCTGTTATGCTGTTCAGCATTATCCTTGTCCACATCGGTTGTTTCTTGGTTTTATGATGGACAACGTTTCAGTGGTAGAGACTTCTACTTAATGTCTTGGGTATACTGCTATGATGGCAAACTTGTCACATTAATTTTTGCTTATAGCTTCTGCTATGGCTTACACTCCATTTTTTATATATTCCTCATTTTAAAAATGGGAGGAAAATGTATTGCTAATTCTTAGTCTTTGGAAGCAATTATTGAGCCTACAGGGATTCAGTGCCTGCTTGTAGTAAGAAACTGCAGGTTGGGCATTCTTCCTTTAGGGTATGCTGAGTTGTCATATACAGGTAGTCCTTGTTTAGCAACTGCCTCATTTAGTGACTGTTCACAATTGTGACAATGATGGAAAAGTAACTTTACAACCAATCTTTGCGTGTACAACCTTGCATGTCTGCAAAGCAAAGCCAAAGTAAGATTATAAGCACAGAAATGGTTTCAGTAAGCAACTGCTTCACTTAACAACTGAAATGCTGGCCACAACTGTAATTGTTGAACCAGAACTATCTGTATTGTTTATATATGGAGCCTTGTTCAAATTTACAGCAGCAATATTTGTTCAAAAAAGTGACCCAGGATGACCTAGCAAGAATAATCTCTTTCCCTCCCACTTTATCCTACAGTATTATTTGATAAATTATGTCACAATGGTTAAATTGTTGGAAAGGGATTTCTAATTTATGATCCACAAACAGGACACTGGAAGGCCCCGGTGATTTGATGACATGATGACTGAGAAGCTTTTGAGTGTTTTCGGTGTATTTGTTTAGACTTTTTAGTAAACAACTTTTTTTGCCTTCTCAAAAACTACCAACCGACAAATAATGTGTAAACAGAGTAGTACCTCAGTACTCCTTGTTAATTGGTTCCGTGAGGTGCGATAAGTAACAAAAATGATGAGTATCAAACAAATTTTTCCCATAAGGAATAATGTAGTGAGTCACAAGGCAGCCGACACTGACAAGTTCTAGCTAGTGTGTCAATTACCAAACAAATGATGAGTACCGGAACAAAATTTTCACATCAAAATGCATTGAGTACCAAATTCAATGACTTTCACAGCAGTTGAGTACCAAGGTACCAGTGTATTTACTAATATATGAATAGAAATACATTGTTTATTACAGTAAGGAAACAAACAATTTCCTCCCTGTTCCTTCCCTGTTTTTTCCTTCCCTAACAGAAAGAAAATACATGACAGTTTACACATGAATTTGGTGGCACCTACTGTAAGTGGACAGATCAAGGCATTCAGTTATTCTCCAGGTAGAAATCATACCAACTAGTAGACCATTCTTTGTCTCCACTATTGGCTAGAAAAGGCAAACATTGTCTGACACTTGTCTGAAAGTCTTAAGACTCCAAAATATGAAGATGACACACTCATAACAGCTTGATGTTATAAAGGATTAGCAAACAATGTAATCAGCTCAAATTAATCTTAGTGAGTAAACTGCACTGACAAGACTGGGAGGTGAAAAAGACCATAATCTGAAAAACAGGTTTTAGAAACAAACTGCTTGAGAACCTTCATGCCCATTTATTACCACTGATATTACAATTAGAATCTTTACCAATTACATGAATAACTCAGATAGTTTATAAAACCATTTATATTTTCAGTGTTTTTAAAGAGCTAAAATACTGATAAATTATTTTAAATGATAAAAATGATCTATTATATTTGATGTTAGTACATTTGGAATTATTTTAAGATCTATAAACCACCAGAGTCTGTAAGCTGTACAAGACAGTACAAAGAACAATATAATTTAAAAATGATAGAACAATATAATGACGTGGAAAGGGCAGACTGGTTTGGAAAATAAGCAGTTCTGAAATGTTCATTTACAACAATAAATCGATAACTATTCAGTCACTGCAGTGAAATATAATATCATAATTTTTAAATGAAATCAATATAATTTTATAATGCACCTACATGTAGTCGTTGACTTGTAATAGCAGATGACAGATTAACAGAGTTGGAAGGGACCTTGCAGGTCATCTAGTCCAACCCCCTGCCCAAGCAGGAGACCCTACATCTGCCTTTACCTAGGATCTAACTCACAACCTCCTGATTGTGAGGCAAGAGCTCCACCTCTAGGCCACAGCAGCTATGCTAGGCCACAACAGCTGGGCAACTTATGACAACTGGGACTTATGACAACTGGGACTGAAATTCTGATCACTAAGCAATTAGATTGTTAAATGAATCAGCACGTGACATGACCCAATTTTACAATAATTTTTACCATGAATTTTAAGCCAATTGTATGGACATTAAGCAATCTGGCTTCCCCAATTGACTTTCGTTGTTGAAACCAGATGGTTCAAGTGACTGCAACTATTGTAAACGTGAACTGGTTGTCAAGTACTCAAATTGCAATCACATGACTGCGGGGTGGATAATTTCAAAGACGGGTTGTAAGTCCTTGTTTCTGAGGCTCTTGTAGCTTTCAAGTCGTTAAACGAACGGTTATAAGTTAAGGACTATCTGTACTTAATAATGGACTGGTTTAAAATACCTTATCTACATCTTTAAAATGCTGCTATTGTTTCTTATTATTTAACCTCCTTTTTCTGTTCAAGTTTGTTGTCTTAAATAAAAAAAGCCATCTAGATTTTCCACTGTGTTGTAGAGATGATAAGTACGTTCCAGTGATTTAATGTTTAAGCATCTATTTATTGAGAAAATGAAAAAAAAGTTGTTGCTACCTTTCTATGCTTCCATGATAACAAATGAAACAATAAATATTCTTCTGAGGTTTGTGGGGGGAAGGAGACTTATATTTTGCTAAGTCAGGTGTGTTGCAGTAAGCTTGTTGATGCTTTTACTGTCTATAGTCTCCTGGAGTTAATTTAGAGCAGTGTTCCTGTGGTGAGTTAGTTCCACTTCAGAAAATAATGAAACCAGGGCTTACTCTGTTGCTTTTCCTTGTGATCCTTCCTTTTTTATTGCCTTTTTGTCCTGTCCTTTACCCAAATCTGGAGTGCCAGATAACTACTTGGGGGATAGAGGAACGGATAAAGGTCACTCTAATTTAGACTACACACACACATACACACACACACACACACTATCATTTCCACATATGGATTAAAAAGAGCTGCTTTCTTTCTCTGATAAGAAAATACATATACATTTTCCAGTTTCACAGAATCAGATTTTTATTTGACAAAGCAAACTAGGATTAAAAAAAAAATCCTGTCCTGTGATGCTGAAGGCCATGTGCTGCAAACTGAGGCTAATGTTAGACATTTATTTACTTATTTTTAGCAGCTTACTCAGTATCTTAGTGTGGTCCTTGGGATCTGGCTGTTAAGAGAGCAGGGTCTCATAGACTGTTTGTTGTTGTTATTGTTGTTGTTGTTGTTGTTGTTGAGTCACCTATGTTATAGAGGCCAAATTAATAGTTACTCAAAAGATCTCCAGTTCCTAATACAAAAAGATATGCATTGTCCATTTGGGGCAGATGATGAGTAAGAGTTATCTGTTTTGCATTATGTTTTAGATTTTATTGTTCCTTTTATGACATGATTTTTTTTACTGTTATACATCGCCCAAAATCCAATGATGTCATATTAAATATCTGTCTCCATCTTTGACTTTAGTAGGATGATGAGAAATTATAAATTACCCCCAAAAAAAGCCTACTGAAACTTTGCTTGTATTTAACCCGCACCATACTACAAACTAAATCAAAACATAACCGGCACAATACAGATGAAATAAATAAAATAAGATTATAATTAAGATAAGCAGTTGAAATTAAATACTAAGGGTTTTTAAAGTTCTTAAGTTAGTCTCCTACCACCTGTGCAGATGGGTGGCTGCAACTCCCAGAATCATTTAGCCATCATAATCATTGTACAAACTTCTAGAAGTTTAAGTCCTCACCTAGAGAAACCCCAAAAGAGGAATATGCTGCCTTAAGATATATGCAAATAATTTTAGAAATAATACCTCAGGTAATAAAAAAGTTAGGGTGCTAAAAGGAATCAAAGTACCAAGTGAGGAAATCCAAATCCAAACTGTCACATGACATTCAAAAGATTTTCAGGAGCATACTGAAAAGGATCCTTAAATACCCTATATAGTATACAGTATTTAAAATCTGCATATTATGCCAAGAAAGCAATATATATATGTATCCAAGCAGAGAAGTTTGACTGAAAGAGATTTTACTATTACATGAATTTAAAAGTCTAAATCCTTCAGTTAACCAAGTCCTCTGCCATTTTATATTGGCGTTAAGATTAAAAACCAGCACTTTGAACTTGGCTTAAAAATACCCTGGAAGCTAATGTAACTGACTGTTCAAAACACAATTGAAATCACTGCTCTCAATAACGTAGGCTTATTTTTAATCAGAGGTAATTTCTAGACCATTTTCAAAAGCAGATCCATATGTAGTCACAGTAATTCAAATGAAGGTTTCCGGTGTATGGAAACATGACAATGTCTGTCCAAACAAGTTTGCAAATTTTATATCAATATGAACCAATTAAAAAAAAACAATTCCAGCGGGAATAATGAACCTGGAAGTGCACCCAGGCTTTTAATGATTTGGGTAATCAATTGAACCAAATTGGAAAAAAATAAATACTAACAGGATCCGTATCTTAAGTTTTAGACCACCATCCATTCCATTCACATTTTAGGCAATACTTCAGAACATTAAAAAGTTCACCTGGTTTAGGTAGAATTGTAGCTGCATGTGATGAGAAGTTAATTCAATTTTATAAATTAGCAATAAACAGAGCCCCAAGGAACCCCACTGTGCACCTTTAAAAGGACAGAACAATAATTACCACCAACTTCTGGGATTGGCTATTCAAATAGAATTAAAATCAGAATAATAGAGGTTCAGATTAAAACTATCCAAAAGATTATCTTGATACATGATCTCAAAAACTGCTGAGAGTTTCAAGAGAGTTAATAGGACTGCCCTTCCTTTAGTAATAATCTCACAGGATGATCAAGGTATTACTATTCCATGTAGAAATAGATTCAGAAAATCTTTTTTCCTCCAAAAGTATCTGGTTTTAGGTTAGTTTCATAAAGTAGCACTAAAAAAGCTGAAATCTTTATGAAACCCTAAGTTATCCTATATGTACAGCTGTTACTGAAGCAGATAGCCATAAAAGCTTATTGCTGCTAAACTACAGCTCATATTAAGCAGTGGTAATTATACTGTTTTCTATAGCCAGAACAATCAAGTAATCAGTAAAGTCATCACTGCAGAATTGTTCTCCCAATTTCCCTGCATTATTCTTTAGCTCTGGATTCTGGCAAAATTGAAGGGAGGATCTTAAATAGCAGCAATTCTTCAGAAAAACTGGATATATGATGTCTCATTTAATGCACTATGGAAACCAGCGTTTTGTTCATTGATTTCGGAAGATCACCTTACTGGCTTTCCGTAAAGCCGTTAAGACCTGGCTTTTCCGGCAGGCCTGGGGCCAATAATGGACTGATTGGCCCATGTATGTTTGTGTGAATGTTTTATTTTAATATTGATGTATTTTTAAATTGTGTCTATTGCTGTCTTTTTTTATTTACTGTGAGCCGCCCAGAGTCCTTCGGGACTTGGGCGGCATACAAATTTTGCTAAAATAAAAATAAAATAAAAATAAAATCAGTTCCAATTACTGGAGTCATAAACTACACACAACTGTTTATTTGTAGAATTATTTTGGTTGTGGACATATTACAACAGTTTGAATCAAAGAAAACAAAATATATTTATCAAACAATTTATTGCCTATAGGAGAGTCAAAAACTTTTATTTGGATAACTGCAAAATTCAACATATCATTAATAGAACAGAATGCTAATATAATTAAATTAAGAAATTTTATTCAGGGTGGCTTTTTACATTAATCAACATTTTAATTAAGAAATAATCAATCAATTTTCCTCTCTAATTATTCTATGCATCAGACACATATATGTAAATAGTTAAAGAACATCCAAAAAGCCTTGAAATTTTAATATTTAAAATTCAGAATTTATAGCACACTATTAATAGAAAGTAGCTTAAGAACTTGCTGTAGCATTAAATGCTGAATGATTTGCTCTCAATGCAATAAAACGTCTCAAATCCAACTTTATTTTATTAAAACACTGTACTTCTTTTGTTCTGTTCTTTGTTACATCCCAAATTAACCAACAAGTGAATGCCTACTATTTGGGGCTTATATAACAGATAATAAAAATGGACTCTCCTTCTGTGTCATAATGATAACTCACAGTCCACAGCCATCATTCATCATAATTAAAATCATTCCCTTTCTTTTAACAAGACAGATTTATGGCTCCTACAGAATTTTCAAGAATCGTGAGCCAATTATAATATTAGCTTTCTTACAGACCTAAAAAATGTTCAAAATAAGCAGTGCAGAAGTTGACTACAATAGCTAAGGAGAATTTCATGAAATGTACAAACTTTCAAAACAGAAAAGTTCATTCCTGTAAAACCTAATTTTACTAATAATTCTACAAATGGGCACAGTTATGCTGACACAAATACTACTCATATCTGAAACTGAACAAAAAGATTAAAACTGAACACTGATATTTCTGGTATGTATTTTATGTTAAAAACCTCATTAAAGACTTTTACTTTATCTTCTCTCATTTAATATAACATTAATGGTAATACTACCAATGTAAAGGTCTCCTAGAGCAATATCCTTTCTGGCAGAGAAACAACTATGTATTCTAGCAGCTTATCCAATTTTTCTTCACTGCCCAGTTGAAAATAAAGAGGGAAATTTCAATTATCCAACTGACAAAAATAAAAATGTTCATCAGTGATCTGAAGTTAGTAGTTAAGTTGATGATGAGAGGTTTACAAAATTATTTGTGGACTGGAAAAAGATTGTAGGGGATTTTTATTTTTGTATCTTCTCATGAAATGCTAAACTGTGAGGACACTCAGTAAAATTCAGTGATGGCAAACACGGAAGAAATAAAAGGAAGCACTCAATCACACATCAAGTTTAAACTATAGAATGCCTTGATGTCTGTCAGATAACTGGCCCTCGATTCCCAAAGTTTCAGCAATAGTTAACTGGCTAGGAAATTCTGTGAGTTGAAGTCCATATATATGAAAGACATCCAGATTGAAGAAGGCTGCTATAGAAGTTGTTACCACATAACTGTCAGGTCTCAAGCCAGGACTTGGTAGTATATCACTGCTCTGCAGAAACTTAATCCCCTTTTTAGCAATTGGTTTGACTTGGCAGAGAATTATTGGATATGCATTGAAATATTTATTGCAAACAAAAACAAAATCTTAAACACAGCAATATAAAGAAGTCAGAGCCTTGTTCCAGAGTTTCAACTCTAGGGTTTTTTCTTCTGATGTTTTCAACTTTTGGTATTTGACTGGTATCTTTATAGGTTTGCAAGACTGTCGAGATGCCCACACAATGGTTCCTTTTAGCCTGGAAACTGCTGGCTCCCACTTCACCAATCTCAGTCCCTATGATGACCAATATAAAAAGATACATAAGGCAATTGTGGCCAGAAGCGACCATTGTTTTGTCTGTGCTGAACCTCAATCTGTTAACCTACATTCATTCTATTGCATTCAGACAGTGATTCAGAGTTTCCATAGTTTCCCTGGCACCAGCTGACAAATAAGGACAAAGACTGGGTATCATCAACATACTGAAGAAACCTAACTACAGAAGTACAGTACAGTAGTATTTAGCATCAGTATGTCTTTAGGTCCTATTCTGGTTAATTGCCTCAGAATAATACAGTTGGTTAATGGTTATAAATATCCATTAGAGAGACAGCAGAAGCAGAAGAAACATATTCTTTTATCCAGTTCCCAGCAAAGGGTATTCATTAAGGAAATTAAATCTTTCTTTCTTGATGCATGCCCTGCATATAGATCCAGAATCGGCTTCATTTGATAAACTTTGTAACTGAATTGCCACCACTTATTCTAGATCTTCCTTGACGATGCCATATGTATAATTACTCAGAAGATTTAAAATGCATTTATTGTATAAAATGTATTTAATTTCAATGCTGTTAATATATCATACTTCAACATTTGAAATTTAAGATGTAGAAAGAGTACACATTAATATACTAATGTAAAATTCTTATAATCTGGTTGATAGTATACATCATACATAACCTGATGGATCCTGCATTTTGCTCAAGTGATCAGTATCTTTATTTATTTCTGCCTATTAAAATATCCTTTTAAAAATAGAGAGTTTGTATAGCTTAATAATGTTTGGTAAATACTGTTCATTATTTTTTAATTTTTCATAGTAAAATCTTTACCCCTGAACAGATCGTCATCCCCTTCCCCACCCCAAATACTGTATATCATTCTCTCATAAATGAAACTTATGTGCTTCTAGTATCAAACACATTTTCTGTGTGGATAATAAAAGGAATGTGGTCAATATTAATTATTTTAAAAGCCTACATTAGAATAGTAGGAAAATAGCTGAAGTATATTATCTATTTGTAAACAGACTATTATTAACAGTAACAAGATACATATATTTTTAACTGTTACTTGTCTTCCAGCTGTCTTTCTGACATGTGGATGGCATTTTTCTGATATCATGAGTGCCATGCTTTCCCTTCCATAGCATTATTTCCACTGGTTTCTTTTGACTAGAAAATTTTATCCACATTCAGCCTAATTGGAGTAAAATTGTATTTAATGTTGTCCTTTGACTTTTTAGAATGAAGTGTTAAATAACAGTGTGTAAAATTTGAAGTGCCAAATTTCATAGTCTTTAATCATATCTTAAAATTCAAGGACTCCATTCAGTGCTCAATGAAACCAGAAGGGCATGAAGTAAAAGCAGAACCACTTGCTACTGATTTGCTGTTGAAATAACTACTGTAGATGTCCAACTTATAACAAAGGATATGGTTATTATATATATATTCATAGAAGAGGCTGAATTGTATTTCTGTCAGGCATGGTCTAAAAGCAGCAAAATACATTTGCAAGTCCAGAGTGAAATGGAGAAAAAAATAATGAGGACTTTTTTTTTTTTGCCACTGTATCAGGTGAATATCTATTGATAAATCATTACACACTTTCCTTACCACTTTCTAATCTTTAAATATCAATATTCTTCCACATAGTTTCTACTTGTTTTATCATCTGATATTCTGAGAATATCCTAATGCAAAAGAATTCAGTTTTTCCATGTTGAAAGAGGTTCTTTTTGTTTCTATAAAATAACAAAAAATTGCAAAATGTGATGTCTAGTATTGATTCCAAAAACAAATGAATGCAGCAAAGGGAATGCTTAAGCCAACTTTGTGACTTTTAGTGGAAAATGAGCTTCTTCCAAATCAACTGGAATATAACCTGAAATCTAATTATGAGTTGTTAAAAGAGTGCTGTAGGATGAAATACGTTGTACTTGTAGATTTTATTTATTTTATTTATTTATTTTGCAAAATTTGTGTGCCGCCCAACTCCTGAAGGACTCTGGGCGCATAAACCAGTAAAGTATATTCAATCAGAACATATGTTTCAAACTAAGCATTTCATGGAAAACTCATCATACAAATAAACACATGACACGGTCAAGTAAAGTAGAGGAAAAGTATACTGAGCTCCATGTTACAGATTTTTAATACTCAGGTACAATTTAAGGTGCATTTCACATATGAGAGAAGACATAACAGTATCCAGTTTTCAAGACATTTTGACTATATATTCACCATCTTAACAGAATTGCTTTGAAGTCCTGAATGTCATTGAACAGGAACCACAGGAACTTTGGTTTGAGTTTGTTAAGAATGAATGTGAATACAGATTGCCAAAGATCAAGAAATAGAAGAAAGTTAAACTAAATGTCATAAGAAATCACGGAAATTGACAATGAAGATAGCTTCTGCCTTTTAGGATGAATCATCAACAGTGAAGCAACAAGCAGTCAAGAAATACATTGCAGACTAGCACTTGACAGAGCAGTTTTGAAGGCTTCAGAAAAGATATTCAAGTAAAGGTGGAAGGAAAGAGAAGAAAAAGATGACCAATAGCAGGCTGGATGGACTCTGATACAGTGGGAATATGTGCATTACTGGAAGATATGAAGGACTTGATTGGGGTTAGATGATTATGGATAAAATCTGTCTATGTGGTCACTAACAGTCAACACTGACTTGATAGTATGTAATCAGTCCAGATGAGTCATATCAAAATGTGATATCTGCTTCCCTTGCAGTAAGCTCAAACCTATAGGCATACAATATTTCTGAAGATCATAATACTAGTCTGAGGATCCTTGGGTTCCATTGAAGAGATATGTATTTATATTACAGTTTATTTAATTACTTATTTTAGCATTTCAATAGTATGCCCCAATTGTTCATCAGAATGAAAACATCAAATAAGATTAAAGGGCAAATATACACATCCCAGATGAACATTACAAAATGTTCAGCTAAGGCTGAAAGTGTGTCACTGGCTGCCAGCTGATAAGGATTTTTATCTTTAAAGATTTTTTTTTCACAGCTGTTTTGCAGCTTGTACTTGGCTCCACTCGGATGCTCTTTACTTTCATGATGCAGTACAGCAAAATAAATATTTATGTAATATCATGCAGAAAGATTTACATGAGAGGACAGATAAGTGGGAGGGAGCAATGTGACAAAGGAGATGCATTTGATCCAGACCGAATTGGTATTTAATTCTATCAACCAGATTTCATGTAGCTCATGTGGTTGTTGCTCCTACTATTATTATTTCCAGCAGTAATACTTAGAGGAAGGAGAAATAAGATATTAGAAGAATGTGTAGAAAGTCTAAGAGGGTTCTTTCTGGCCTTATAACCATAATAAAGATTTGATTTAACCTTCTCATGAAGAAGTCTATAAAGGTAATCCTCAACTTACAATCACAACTGAGCCCAAAATTTCTGTTGCTAAGCAAGACAGTTAAGTGACTTTTCTTGCCACAATTGTTAAGTGAATCACTGCAGTTATTAAGTTAGTAATATGATTGTTAAGTGAATCTGGCCTCTCCATTGACTTTGCTTGTCAGAAGGCTGCAAAAGGTGACCTCGGAACACTGCAATAGTCTTGCCAAGCATTTGAATTTTGAACATGTGACCATGGGGATGCTGCATTGGTCGTTAAGTGTGAAAAACAGCCATAAGTCACTTTTTCCAGTGCCATTGTAACATTGAACAGTCACTAAACAAATTGCTGTAAGTGGAAGATTATCTGTATATCATATTTAAGATATTTAAGAAATGTGTACATTAAGGGGCAGTTCTTTTCATGGGAAAATCTTTTTGCTATTTCCTATGCAAAATGGTTATTGAAGAGTTAAGTTATCATTTTTGTATTATTCTTTCTGAAGGTCTTCATATTGTTCCAGTATTGCATTCTTACTGTTCTCTTTTTCTTTGCTAGAGAGTGCAAATTCTTGCCAGGATTTTCACTGTGATTGAATTAGAATAAAGTGTTCCCTACCCTTCTATAAGTGGTCTACAAGACTGAATGCTACATTCCAGTTAAGTGTCCTTACAATCATGTACAATGGAATATATGCTCACTGGTCAGGAAAGCTTATTTTATTTCTAATTATTAGACTAATCTGTTAGCAACTATGTGAAACATGGTTGAGGCTACTTCCAGGGTAGTTATTTTGTCTATGGTTGATTATCATTTGCTTATGAGATTTGTTTATTTGATTTAATTTATTAATATTTATTTATTTATTTGTTTGTTTGTTTGTTTGTTTGTTATTTATTTATTATTTGCATGGAAATATTTTGTTAACTTTGAATTGTCAATAGCTTCTTCTTTTAAATGTTAGTCTTTGAAACTGAGATGATTGCTTTGCCCTTATATAAATTATGATTTTTTGAAGATTTGGCACCTTTACCACAGGGCTTTCTCAGGGAATATCCTGGGTCTGCAAAGTTGATCACATTTAGGTTCATAGTTTCTCTCATTTGGTTTGTTTTTACTCCATCTTTCTTGAAATTCCACCACTCATGAACAAAGTCCTGCTATTGGTACATGAGACCCGGCAGCTATAGCACTGCCAACTTCTTAAGTAGATTAGTCAGTTTTCTGTGCAAGCACTATATCCTCTGGTTATATCTTCTCATTTTCAAGCAGTAAATCAACTTTCGGCCACATCCATATACAGCTGACATTCCTGCTGAATGGTCTGTAGAATCAACAAGGGTGCTGATATTTTCCTTTAAACTAGCCTAAGTTAGCATTTATACTTACCATGGTTAAGTAGACAACAAGCTACTTTTTATCCCCAGGTTGAGAAATCACTGTGTGCACTGAAGTTCAAGAATGTATTTAAAATGAAAGTTTCAAAGAGCCTTTGATTTATATAAAACTATTGTTCAAAATAAATTCTCTCACTCTCAATCTCTCTCACACACACACAGCTTGATTAAGCCAGACATATAGTTTCAGGTTTGTTAATCTCTGTGTAAGTTAAAACTCATTGCCACTTTCTTGCTACATTACAGTTACTTCTGCTCCCACTATTCTCAGAATATTATAGACTTTTTCCCTCTCTTGCTGCAGATGGTTCTGATAATTAATCTACATCTAAAATTAGTAAGAGTCATGTGGTGGAACAGTTAAGTTGTCCTGGTTCTTTGCTGTCATAAGGAACCATTTACTCTCCCTGACCTCCCCACATTTCTTCTCAATTCTGAAGAAGACTATAATGGCATTTGCATGTCCTGAGGATCTGTCAGTCCACTGAATGTATTTTCAATATGAGAAAACATATGTTTGTTTCCAAAGTAGTCTCTAGATGAAAGATATGAGCTTGCATTAACAGTATGAGCAGGCTTGAGGTACAACTGGTTTGGGGTTGCTTGTGGAATACTGCCAAAAATGTGCCAGAATAGATTTGTGAAGGCTTCATTTATCTGAATGGTCATTTAAATAAAAACAGAGTGATTCCTACAAAATAATTTATTTACCATTGAACCCTTACTCATTTAAGTATGATCATCGATTATTAGTATTTTTTAAAATGCTTAATAAAGAACAATTTCATATTGAAACAACGGTGTTGAATATATAGAGTTCTTACCTTCTTTTTCATGACTTAAACAATTTGCCAATGTAAGAATTACTTGTGCTACCCCCCCTACCAACAAAATTGTTTTGTGAATAATATATGCAATTATTCTCCCTCGCTTGCATATTCCTTTGATTTTCCTCTTTTATATATTCTTATATATTCTGTCCTTAATAAATTACTTAATACATTATACTGGATGAAAAATTATGAAACAATAAATTTAACTATTTAAAAGATACAGCTGTCAACAATTATTTCAACTGATGTTAACTTAAAGTAGCAATGCACATCTGAGTGATGCCTATGTATATAACCCACAATATAATATAATATTGTTCAGTGCATGCACCATATTATAGCATGTAAGATTGACACAGTAATGATGTTTTTATTAAACAACAGAAGGGGAGGAATTTGCCATTTTAAAAAAATGAATCTACTTATATTTAACAGGAAAGAAACATGCATGTCAGAGAAATTAGTTAAATTCCCCAAGATGGATGATTTCAACAGTACTTGTTTAATGTTAGCAGAAGAGAAATATTAGATGAGAGCTACGTCCTATACTCTTTCTGCATGAATGAGCTTGACTGTTGGAGTACAACATTCTTATTATATACAAAATGTTTCACTTCAACTATTTTAAAAGTTATTATGTGTTACAAAAATCTGGACAACCAATAGATGAAACCAATTTTTCAGACCAGAATTTGTAATACTAATTGTTAGATAGTGGGTAGAGATGACAGGAGACAGACTTCCAAAGCAGCTCTTTATTTCAGCTCTTGTGTAAGCAACCAGCAAAGAGCAGTCTGACAGCTTGCCCTTTTATAGGGAGCTGTCAGACAGACCAGCCAATAGCGTTTGAGCTTTTTCCCGCTCAAACGCTGGACCTGGTTGGAACCATGCAACATAGTTTAAACAGTTAGAACATAACACCCCTCCCCTCCTGGATGGAGCTGTCCAGCATACGTAATCACGCAGGTAGGCGGGGCGTTTTGAAGCCCTACTAGACCTGCGCAATTCAGATGGCGGTGAGGCAGCGGACTGTGCGGCCAGG
>QLTV01003390.1:1984874-1997561 GCA_003457575.1 Thermophis baileyi
ACCTTTTTTTTACTTTTTTAAAAGCATTTTTACTACCTATTCCCTGGAACTGGTAGTAAAAAAATGCTTTAAAAAGTAAAAAAAGTACCCTGTTCGACAATCAGCTGAGAGGGGGATGTCAAACCTTTTTTTTTTTTACTTTTTTAAAGCATTTTTTAAAAACTACCTAGTCAACCGAACTGTGACTCTGTGAGGTTCCTGCTTATTGCAGGGGCCATTTTGTGTGAAGTCCAGCTGCTTTTGCAATGTGTGTGAGTCAGTTGTGTAGGAGTCAGTTGTGTAGCATTTGTGTTATTGTTGTATAAAGTGTGATAGTTGGTTTTTGAGCTCTTTGTGGCTCTGTTCCTGCTTGTTGTTGCAGGGGCCATTTTGTGTGCTTTTGCATTGTGTGTGAGTCAGTTGTGTGGCTTTTGTGTTGTTTGTGTGCTTTGTGGCTCTGTGAGGTTCCTGATTGTTGTTGCAGGGGGCATTTTGTGTGCTTTTGCATTGTGTATGAGTCAGTTGGGTAGCTTTTGTGTTGTTTGTGTGTGAAGTGTGAAAGTTGGTTTTTGAGCTCACCTGGTCACATAACCATGACCACCAAGCCACGCCCACCCAGTCACATGACCACCAAGCCATGCCCACCAAGCCACGCCCACAGAACCAGTAGGGAAAATTTTTAGATTTCACCACTGGGCAAAACTAACTTAACAGCTGTCTTGCTTAGCAACGCAAATTTGGGACTCAATTCTGGTCATAAGTTGAGGACTACCTGTATCTCAAACTATTTAACTTCCTTCATAATAGCAGTTTTGAGGTTGGATCTTTGTCTATTCTAAACAACGTATAAGACCAAGGTGCCTTAAATATTCTAATTTTTTGATTCAATCCATATACATTAATTTCATATTCATTTTTTATTCATTTTTCTTGTTTTACCAAACACACTTCAAAAGCAATTCTTTCCTATTATATTCAGCTTATTTTATTTTTCTCCTGACTTACCTAACTTTTAGGTAAGATAAAGCAGGCAGTGTCAACTTGCAAAGCTTTCAGGTTGCCATAAGAAGGAGGGGGGAGAGCTGACGGAGTGGCTGATTGTACTAACTGAAACTACATTCCACAAATGTTTCTTTTACTGATTGTGTCCTAGGTTACCGGAGTCAGAAGGAGGGGTGTGGGGTTCACAGCCAGCCAACGTGGTTCATTGGAGCATGTGATTTATGGCATGTCCAGTGAGAAGGGGGGGAAACAGGGTCATGAGGGCACGTAACCTGCGTAAGCTCAGTTCTGACTGCATCGGACTATTGCCGAAATGTCGCTCCTAATAAATCGCTATATTTCTTTTGGAGTTTGGCTCGTGACTCATGAATTAATTAGGGCATCTTTTGGAAACTTCACAGGCAGAAGCATACTTTTATATGCAGCCATTTTCACTGTTTTCAGCAAATATTGATTTCTCACAAAAGAAACTAAACTGTTTAGTTCACTCTTATGATCAAAAGGCCAGCATCTGATATAGCTAAGAATCAGATAAATAGATGAAAAAGTAGAACTTAACACAGAATCTAAATGGACAGTTGAAAGAGGACACAAACCTTTACAAATGATAATGCAGAATTTTACTGAAGTTACTCAACTGCAAAGATTTTATTTTATCATGTACATTGAGGCCTATTTCTCATTTTGAGTCCATGTTGATACTAAGGTATTTATTTATTGCTAGATCTATTAACAGAGCTGCAGAGAGCTAAATCAAAATTATATAATTAATAGGGAGCCAAGTATAAGAAATAAATAAAATAGAGGACATGTACAATTAGTACAATTAAATATTTTTCTTTCACCAACCCATTTGGTATTATAGTGAAATATGAAAGAATTAAAAATTAGAGTTAACCATAAGTTTATACATTCTAGACATTCTACACATTTTTCCCTAAACATTCTAAGGATAACCAATGATGCATCATTTAATAAAAATTATCTTTAAGACTAGAACTTAATATAAATTTCAGACCTTTCAATTACATATTTTCCATTGATCCATTTGTATATTGTAACCAAAATTATAGCCCATTTAATCACAAATTATTTAATTTGCTAACTTCACTTATTTCTGCCAAAATTATTAATTTTAGCAATAACATGGTCATTTGTACATAATTCTGTTTCAAACTCAGTTTTGCATTGTTCAAATCCATAAAATCATTTATTCGCTTTAAACCTTTTTGATATTTGTGAAGAGAAAATTCATTGAAGTATTATTTTACAATCCCCTTGAGGAAATTCTAGTATATCATAATAAGTTAAACATTTATATTTACATATCATTTCCTGTCTATAAAATGCTTCTTGCTGAGTGGAAGAGAGAGTGTTTTTGTAACAAATGTGCCATGTTCATCAGTCAATACAAGTTCTGGTTTTAGTTGTGCGTTAATATATAGCAACTCAATTTTTTTTCTGATATCTGCTGAAATAAATTCTTCACCCAAGATTATATAGGCCAAATATTTTTGATCTTTTTTCTGATATGAGTCTTTTGTAGGAAAATAATATATTATTTTTTCCAAATAACAGTTTTTTCTCTTTTGAAGAACATTTATACTCCACATTAAACTTTTACAATCCATGCAGAGGCCAAATATTTAGAAAAGTCCATAGTTGTAATACCATACATATAATCTTTTTCCAATTTGTGTTGTATCTGTTGGGATTTTTATATAGCTTCCTCTGAAACCTCCATTTTGATCTCCAATTCTCCTTTATTTCTAAAACTTCTCTCACCTTCTGAACAGAATTCAGCTCAGTAATCTCGGCTGTTTAAAAATAGAAATCTCATATTCCAATTTATTCCATTAAAATGGGATCTTTTTCTGTTTTAAATTTTGAGCTGTAGGAAGTTAGCACCCACCCCTCTCCTGGAAAAATGAAATATCCTAGGAAAAATTAAAAAGGCAGAATATTATGTAGAATATCCCTAGAGAAATTAAGAAACATGCTTTTAGAAAGGAAACAGACTCACTCTTAGTAGCCCCCACCTTTATCAATGGGCCATCAAGGAATGGCCCAGCTCACTCATCCCCCCCACCACCTTTGTTAATAGCCTGGACCAGTCTATTTTACATAACAAAGATCTACCTCCTTCAGACAGAGCCATATTAGATATTGCCAAAAGCCCTTTCATTACACCACATGGGACCTGGGAAGATTACATCAGCCAAGCCTGGGACTCAGGACAGCAGTGGGGCCCAACAGAGGTCATAAAACCAAGAGACTCAGCATCTTTTCCTTCCCTTTTCTCTTCACCCAACATCTGGAAGCATGTGATCCACCTTTTCTGTTCAGGAGCCCATGCCATGTGCTCCTGTCCACCATTAAACCTTCTTTCCAAGCAACTTCCAGGAATCCAGTGTCTTTTTCCCCACTTGGAACTGAACCCAGAAGGATATTCCTTACAACAGAGCCAAGAATGTATTCTTTTCTTTTAATAAAATTCTAATTGGAATTTCTTTTAAAAAGTTATATTTGTATTATCCATTTTTGTTCTTGTATTTAATTGTTGTTGCAGGACTTGATCCTTGTCTTCTTCTAACAAATTGCACCAAAATGGCCCTAGGGATATCCCTCATTCTGGCAAATCTGGAATTAATTCTATAGATCTTATCATATCTTCCTTTTCCCAGTCCAAAACAAATTGCTAAAACTTTAATAATCCATTCTCTAATATTTTTATCTGAAACCACTGGAACAGCTATGAATCCCAAACATAATTCTTTCTCAATTCCAATAAAGCCAGATTATTCCGTTCAATTCTACACTAAACTTCTTACTCTCTAAAATTTCCACTTCATCTATTTGTTTGCTTTATTAAACTTTCTATCTTTAAAAAAAAAAATCTTCATTCATCTCCTCTCTCAACTTTACAAATCTTTCATCTTTTTTCAAAAACATCCCATTTTTTCTATCTATTGAAATAATTTCTGAAGTATATCTTTTGTAAACATTTTTATGGCAGGTTGCTCTGGTGAGCCCTTCCCGCCCTGTCTTGCTATTTTTCTAGTAGCTATGGTAATCCAAAAGTGAAAGTGTCTCAAAAAACAAAAGGAAAAGACAAGCCTCTCCTTCCCTCATATTATTTTTTCATAGTTTTGACAGTTTCATTTTTGTAGCTCTCTGAAGCTTCAGCCACAACACACATCATGTCTCCATGGCAACTAAATGTCTCAGTCTGATTCATTACCTTATCTTTTATTATGTAGAGCCCACCAATTAAGTGCATTCTTTAAAAATAAATGACAAGCTTTCCCATGCAGGTCTGGTCTCTTTAACTGGCTTAGTGCAAATTTATGCCAATGTCATGGTGGGCTCAGAGTTGGAGTCAGAGGAGGTGACCTTTACTAGTAGCTAGCTCCAGAGCAAACTTCAGAAATGCTGACAGATTGTGAGCAGCCAGCTCCAGCACCACCAGTTGGATTGCTATGTGAGCAGGCAGAAGAGATGGGCCAAAACAGCAACCAACAGGCACATCACTCTCAGAAGATGAGGGTGCAGAATTTCCACCCCACCCCAATCCAAAAATTTGGCAGGTTGCAAAGAGAATAGAACAAAGATGATCTGCAAGACTGCTCGTGTGGAAGGAATCTCACTCCATTAAATAAGCTACACCAGGGCTTAAGTTGAATCAAAATAACTTTTACTCAGAGAAAATGGTTGCAGTAAAGTCAGGCAGAAACTGAAGGTCCCATGCAAAGCACAATGCAATTCTTCCGTTTCCCCAATTCCCCCCCCCCGACCAGTCCACTGGCAGCCAATGTGATGCTGCAAGGTTGTTTTGAGAATGCTGAGATGCTAGGCAGATAACAGTTCACTCTCAGGGCATGACGGCCTTGGAACCAGGCTGGAACTGGCTGGGAGGGAGTCTGCTCCATCTCTGAAGACAGTCCCGCTCCCTCATTCACAAGCGGTTACAGCAGAACCAAAAGCATGTGAAAAATGCCAGCAAGCTCCCCCCTCCCCCCCCCGGCTTCCAACAGAATGGCAGAAGATGACAGTGGACCTGACACCCACTCCATGTGCCTTGAACCTTACAATCCTGACTTTGAACGTGGATCAGCTGACAAATTTGCTAAAAGCTCTGACCCTCGGATTCTGCGTGACAATCTTCTATGTCCGTGATGGCGAACCTATGGCACGCATGCCACAGGTGACACGCGGAGCCATATCTGAGGGCACGTGAGGCATTGCCCTATGTCAGCTCCAGTGCGCATGCGTGCGCTGGCCAGCTGATTTTCGGCCTTGGGGAAGGCCGTTTTCACCCACCCCAGGCTTCAGGAGGCTTCCCTGAAGCCTATGGAGTGCGAAAAATGGCCCAACGGGGGTGGGGGCATAAGCGGGGATGCGTGGGGGGGTTGTGTGCCGGCACACACGTGCGCTAGCGCATGCACGCGCTCCCATTTTTGGCACGCAAGAAGAAAAAGGTTCGCCATCACTGTTCTATGTGTTGCTTTGATTTGGAACTCTTTTAAGCCAAACTTGGTGAACTTTGGGGGAAATTTTTTTTTTATATTGCAAGTGTATTTGTTTGCAACCCTCATTTAGTAAAGAGAACAAAACCACCCTTTCATGTATTGGTGTGTGTTTTGTCTGGGCTAGAACACAAAAGACTTTCATCAAAAGTAAAAATGATAAAAATAAAAATAGACAAATAGATTGTCCCTTTATCTATTTCAAAACATTCTTAAATCTTCGTTGATCTTTTTACAAACGATTCTTGAATCTTTAAATGACATTCTCTTTCATGTTTTCTTTTTTCTAATCTTGAAAGAAGTTTAACTTGTTGAAACTAATTTTATCTTTGCCACAAAGGAAAACTCTCTGTATCTGTAGATTAATTACTTTATAAAATGATTAAGAAACGAGGAAGGCAGGCTTAATATCTGTATTGGCTTCACCACAGTTAGGAATATATGGAATCCCAGGATTCCTGGCAGCTCAACTTTCAAACCAACTGCAAAAACCTTTCTGTTTCTGCAGTTTAGTCACAAGGAACTGCTGGTCAGCGTGCATATGGTTTATTTCATGAATTCCCTTTGAGTTTGTGCTGGCCAGAATCTGCCTTCCAGCTGGTGTTCTTAGTTGTGGTGTCTCTCTGCTCCTTCAGAGAGTGTCACCTTGCCATATTTCCCAACCATAAGCTTCACTGCTAATACATATTTTGGAGATTGTATTTAACATTAAACAAGAATAACATAGTTTGAAGATTTGGCTTTCCACTCAAGAATCTCCCATGGATATATTATTATTATATATAATTTTTCATATATTCTGTAAAGGGATTATGGAGTTTTTGGTGCTCTTTGAGCTTGGTTGTTTGCTTGCAGACATTTCATTACCTGATATAATGGAATGCACATCTGGAGAGATGAGAATCTTGGCAACACAGACCTTTCCCAGGGAGGAGAATGTACATTCCATTAGAGAAAAGCCCAAATTAAGGGATTGCAGTCCTGATTTGGATAAGGGGAGGGGAAGCTTCACGGTAGCTACACCTTAGAAACACTGTGGATATATCTGGTAAGTTAAAAAGTTATAGCTTTAATTTGGCAAGATTTTGTTCATTAGGAATAAGCAAATAAGGATGGACTCAATAGGATTTTGCTCTGCTATCTTTGAGTTTGGGCCTGATACCTGATTAGGTAACATCATCAATGCTAGCGGTTTGTTCCTTTTTTATATAGTAACTTGCCCTGTCAATATTGGATGTAGTCTTCTTGTGGTAATTCCTTGATTAAGGTATTATTTTCTGTTTGATTGTATGTCTGGTATAAATCCTTGCTTATCTGGGTGTTGACTGCTGGAGAGGATGTAATGTGGTCTTTTTGTTTCCTTCTTAGCTTTTTTATTGTCTCTTTTGAATGGTGCATAAATGTGGTTTATCTCTGTGTTAACTGATGGCTGATTTGTCTGAATGCTGAGTTCCAGAAATTCTCTGGTGGTTTTGGATTTAACTTGGTTTAGGATGCTCAGTTTCCCAATTGAAACTATGGTTGAGTCCATCATGACAGTTATAATGCAACTTCCCACTACATGCTCTTCCAGAAATGCTTTCTAGAAATAAGTTTATAAAACCAAAAATAAAATTATGTCCTTGAAATAAATATATCCATTAATATCAATCACTGATTTCTGTTTATGCATTATTTAATTTAACTATCTCTGAAGTTGGTTGGACTAATTGCTCCAGGTGAGTTCAATTTTGGTTGCTTCAGCTCCTAGGGAGAAAATGGCCATACTAGCTGTCACTAATCATAGCATTATAACATCTGATTCACCATGGAAGCAAAAGGCTATTGAACTAATCCATTGACCTACAAAATACAAAAGCTAAATCAAAAGCACTAATACAGCTGTTGATGCTACCTCCCCACAAAAAACAAAAAACAAAAAGCAAACCCACAATCAAACGAGATTTTAGATATCGCAGCACACAACTAAACATTGAGGATGAAGGAAGGAAGAAAGAAGGAATCTGACTGAACCAAAGAATAAGTGTGGTATAGTGGTTCAGCTGTTGAACTAAGATGACTGGGGAACCTCTGGTTCAAGATCTTTCCTTAGGTGTAGAAACTCACTTTCTAAAAGACCAATAACTATGGAAGCATTTCAAAATTAAATGCAAAAAGTGTTCTCATGCATGCATTTTGGTGGGAGCGCACACACAAAAAACCCTGCATGAACACAATTAAATAAACTTGATTGAAAACTCCAATGAGATTTAACACAAACTAAAATTAATTTCTATATTCATCAGTTCATTACTCATCTTTTTCTCTGCTACTACAGGATATGGCTTTCTGTCTGCTTTTCTATTTGTACAATTTTTTCTTGCTAAGTGCCTGTTATTTATGGTAAATTGATATCATTAAGTTTGTGTACCAACCATGGAAATAACTGAAAACTAATTAAAATCAATTAAAGAGTTGTGGAAAAAATAATCTGTTTTCATCCTTACATCCCTTGACTTTGATACTCTGCTGGGAAAAAACACCATATTGCTTCCCATGGAATTGTGTAGCAGTAATTTTTATGCTTATGAATCCAAATACACTGTCACAAACCTGCTTTTTTTAACAACTTTCTGGTAATAATGAACAGAGTCTTTAAAAACATGGGGTTTTCAAGCTTGCAACTTTTAATATACGTTCCAGTTTCCATGAACAATTTTTCATTTCCATCTTAGGAACAAAGAACGGAATAGATGAATTACAAAATTTCTTGAATGTGCATGACAAAAATCAAATGGAACTATTCCAACTGTGAGGAAAATAAGTAGCTGAGAGAACAAACATATTGAAATAGTACAATGAGTCATCTAGTGAGAATATCTGTCTTCAGAAATACTTACTGTTATAGGAAATGAAATCTCAATAAGTTAAAAAGAAAAGAAAAGAAAGAAATGATATTTCTGGTCATGCTACAATCCCATTCACACTTATGCATTTTGAACAAGCACCAGACCATAAAACATGGACAAGCTCAATATTCTATTTAGTATATTTATATTACAATTACAATGCCTGAAAAGTAACACATATTGGCTTGCTTTGTTTAGCAAGAGAATATGACATACTATTCTTCTGCAGATTATAGGACTGTAAGTTAAAAACAAAAACAGATTGGGATCATAACTACAGTACTTTTACCCCCTCTTTCCATTCATTAGCTCATCAGAACTGAAACTGCAGTAAATATATCTGTTCTCTAAGTATGATCAACATCCCGACAGTAGCAATATCACATTGTGTTTTTTTACTAGTCGCAAAGAAGACAGAAAAAATGGTGCCTGTACATATGTAAAAGAAATGGAAGTTGTAAAGAAGCATAGAAATCAAAAGTAGGACTTAAACTGCATTCATCATTCATATATAAGTTCATTATAATTACCATATTATAGCTGCAGTTGTAAGTTTAATATATCTGTTATAAGAATTCCCATACAGTTGATCAATAAGCTAAATGACCATCAGTTCAGTACTGACAACTTTAAAGCTATTGGAAAACCTACCATGAAGGATAAATTATGAGTACAACAAACATCTCAAGAACAATTGATGGAGAACAACCAATATCTGTTGGTTTCCAGTGATACATGGCCAATATGAAAATAGGATGTCACTTTTCATAGGGTGTTTATCAAAATAATTGGGATTATGAAGAGTTGAACAATAGAGTATTAGTATTAATTAAATCATGGGTTTTTTTTCTTGTCAGAAAAAAAATATAGTTGCTAGATTAAAAAAAAATTACCAACATTTTATTTATCACGTTTTCACATATCTGATTACACCTATGCTGTGTTGTATCACCAATATACTATCTGGAATCTATCCAGTATTGCAGTAGCTTGCATTTGCTGTTTTGTATGCTTGAAGTATTATAATTTTAATCGCAATAGAACATTAACTCATATATGTAGCATAGATTGCTATTAATTAATCAGTTAATGATTAATTTTCAATAATTTATAAATAATTATTATTAATCATTGATTACTTAAATGTTTTAAAGAGAATTAATATTTATGGATTTAAAAATTAATTCATTTATGTAGCATAGATTGATAAAGAGCCAGTTTGGTCTAGCAGTTAAGACTCCAGGCTAGAAACCAGGAGCTGTGAGTTCTAGTCCCACTTTAGGCATAAAGGCTGGTTGGGTCATTTTGGGCCAGTCAATCTCTGTTAGCTCATGATGTCAAGTAAAGCAATTAGCCAGTCAGTCAGTTTCCTGTTGCAACCAACAGATCAACATTCAATTCATCCAAAAAAGCAAGGATAGCAAGGGGAAAATGCTAGGCAGAAAAAGAAGTAGCATAGATTGAAAGGCAGTTAACTAATATTGCTGCTCAAGAAAGAAATATCTAGAAATTGCAGATCTACATCAAGTATAAAAACTGTCTTTACAGCTCTTTTGCTATGGAACTTTTTCATTTCCTCCCCTTCCCATAATTCCAGTACTTTTGTGACCTTCCACTCAGCTGCAACCTTTTTGTACCTACCTAACCAAAAAAGTATTGAGGCAATAGAGGAAGAAATAAGCAATTCTTCCAGCAGAAGGCTGGCTTTAACTTCAAGCCCCGCTCTTGAATACTATGATTACCCCTTGTTGCTTAAATCAAATATGTCATGATCTAATGAATACTTAAACTTGTTGAATTGTAGCCTAGATCTTCAGCTGATTTGCCTCTAAGAAGACAAAATAGTCAGTGTTTTAATGTGAATAGCTATTTATTCAGTTGAATAAACTGAAGATTTATGACAATATACTCAGTGTTGTCTATTAGTACAACTTAATGGGTACCCTTTTTTGGATACAACTTTATTAGAATACATTATGCTTTGAATTACAGCAAAGCTGTCTCAGTGAAGAGAGTGAGAGCCTCAGTGAAGGCATGGTAAGAAGAAATAAAAAAAATCATAATCATTTGTATTTTTAATTATTCAGTATTTTCTAAATGAAATATAATTTAGGGTTGGACCTGGATTATACTCAGATTATATTATGCTCTACAATTCATTGTTACTTAAGAATTATGCATTCCTATAGATAAAGGTGCGTTTCATAGGATTTCAATGGATCCAATCTCAAGAAAACATTTTTTTTAATTTCTATCTGAATTTTGATTCTATAATGTATGTGGGAAAATAGTTAGAAAACAAAACATTATAATTCAGAGCAAGCAGTAACATGTATCCTGCCTCTCCCAAGAGGAACAGGGATCGCCATTATTGTAGCAACAAAACAGAAACAAGCTTTCTACTGAGACCACCATTAACTTCCAAAGGTGTTCCTGTAAGAAGGATAATCCCAGACCATCATATGTAGCATATGCAGACAGGGCCAAGTCATTTAGGGATTTTAAATCACATTCAAAACACTCTGAAATTAAGTGAAGAAACAAACTGGAAACAAGAGAATATCTTTGGGCCCAAGAAAAATGAAAGATTAATTGAAATGTCTTTGAATATTAGTTTAGAAGATTACCCTAATTTTCTCTGTACATGAAGGCTCTTTTCACCTTGTTGTATTTAAGATGAAAACAGCTGTCAATAAAAAAAAGGACCTTTTCTAAGGAGGCATCTCTGTTTCAATTACTGGCCTCAAAGATGCATCTAGGAACTTGCTCTGTTGCCAGTTTAACAATCAGGCAATGGGTCTGTAATATTCTCAACCTCTTCTATTCAGTTCAAACCCTCAACTGGGTTTGTTGCTTTTCTGGTGCTCCTCATAATTTCTGTTCTTTGGTTTACTTGTTTCAGCATTTAAATTCTTTGTTGTATTTTCAGAACCCCAATCACACATTTAAATGTTAGGCTGGCTAAGCATCACACAAGCATTTATTCTAAGGATACAATTCACCACTAATATTTATTATTTCTGTCAAAATGTCCATTACTATTCATCACTGGGGTGGGGTTCCATTTAGCTGCGTCTTGGCTTCCTGAACAACTCTAATGGAACTGGTTTCTAAATGCCACTCTGATGCTAAATGAGATGAGATCTCACCAACCAGAGAGACAAAGCATATATTTTCCAAGGAAAATATATTTTCCATTCAGCTGTTTCCGTTCAGCTGAGCAATTGAGTTCTAGGATCATGTGACACACACATGAATGCATCACATGAGGATCAGTTGGAAACCCTGAAGAGACAGCTCACTTCCCAAAATACTTCCAACTTGTTACAGCACATTTGCAACTATTAAAAGAGCTCTAATTATAATGTCAAAGATGTTCGTTTGAAATTGTGCCCTATCAAAGCATTACAAAACAAATGCACTCTTGCTCTGAAATGAATATAGGTTCTCCTAAATGTCTTAACACTTTTCCTCAAAATGTACAGTCCAGTCTATATTCTGGTATCAAATTCAGAAAAAAATAATGTCTTATGAATTATTGTTTTAATAAAATATCCTCTTTAATTTCAAGAACATATTAAAATACATTCAAAATGGTAATACTTGAATTGATATCTCCTTAAGAATTATTTTTAAATATTAAATATTATTTTTAAATATTTAATATTTAAATATTAAATGTGTTATACTGTAATCCTTCCTTATTGTACTGGGCGCAAATTGGGAGAGGCTGTTTTACAGAAAAATGAGGCTTCAGCAAAGAAAGAAATGTTTGCTAATTCTGCCTTCTTTCCCTATTTTACTGTATTACTGTACATTTCATGTTGTCACAAAAGTCCTTCAGCTAATAATGTTCAGTGAAGCGGTGGACGTGATGTGCCGGTGCCTGGAGGCTGTGAGGGTCTGGATGGGAGTTAACAGGCTCAGACTTAACCCAGACAAGACCGAGTGGCTATGGGTATTGCCTCCCAAAGACTATGTCGACTGTCCATCCTTGGTTCTGGGGGGGAGGGAAACTGTCCCCCTCAGAATGGGCTCACAATTTGGGTGTCCTCCTAGACTCACAGCTAAAATTAGAACAACATTTGGTAGCTGTAGCTAGGGGGACCTTTGCACAGGTTCGCCTGGTGCACCAATCGCGACCCTACGTGGATCAAGAGGCTCTCCTCACAGTCACCCATGCCCTTCTCAACTCACGGTTAGATTATTGCAACGCGCTCTACATGGGGCTACCCTTGAAGAGTGTTCGGAGACTACAATTGGTCCAGAATGCGGCTGCGCAAGCTGTCGTG
>QLTV01003390.1:1998056-2030833 GCA_003457575.1 Thermophis baileyi
TAATAATAATAATAATAATAATAATAATAATAATAATAATAATAATAATAATAATAATAATAATAATAATAATAATAATGTTAAAAAAATTAATTACAGATTCTATTTGAACAGATCTGAATATTTTGTTTCTTCTGGATTCTTAGCCCAACAAACCTAGCATTAAAATGTTGACTTTCTCCAATCACACTTACTTATAAAGAGTAATTATTATTTTTTAGGAATATTTACATTAAGAAAGACAGTAGTATGCAAATCTTCCCATAGAGTAATAAAAGGTGGTCTACATTTTAGAAGTGATGTTCTAGCAACATAGTAGTATGTATAGGGGAAGATGCTTATATAAAATACTGATAGGTTTTCTCCAGGATGAGAAGATGTGATCCCAACATGATCCCTCAGGACTTCCAACAGTGCATTCATTGTAATTGCATCCATCTTGTTGCTGGTATCCCAGGGGTGAAATCCAGCAGGTTCTGACAAGTTCTGGAACACCGGTAGCGAAAATTTTGAGTAGTTCGGAGAACCGGCAAATACCACCTCTGGCTGGCCCCAGAGTGGGGTGGGAATGGAGTTTCTGCAATATCCTTCCCCCAGGAGTGGGGAGGGAATGGTGATTTTGCAGTAACCTTCCCCTGGAGTGGGGTGGGAATGGAGATTTTGCCGTATCCTTCCCCTGGAGTGGGGTGGGAATGCAGATTTTGAAGTATCCTTCCCCTGGAGTGGGGTGGGAATGGAGATTTTGCAGTATCCTTCCCCTGGAGTGGGGTGGGAATGGAGATTTTGCAGTATCCTTCCCCTGGAGTGGGGTGGGAATAGGGATTTTGCAGTATCCTTCCCCTGGAGTGGGGTGGGAATGAAGATTTTGCAGTATCCTTCCCAAGGCAGGGGTGAAATCCAGCAGGTTCTAACAGGTTCTTGAGAACCGGTAGCGGAAATGTTGAGTAGTTCAGAGAACCGGTAAATACCACCTCTGACTGGCCCCGCCCCATCTATTCTCTGCCTCCCGAGTCCCAGCTGATCGGGAGGAAATTGGGATTTTGCAGTATCCTTCCCCTGCCCCCCCCACCAAGCCACGCCATGCCCACCAAGCCACGCCCACAGAACCAGTGTAAAAAAAAATTGGATTTCACCACTGAGGTATCCCCATTTTTTCCTCCCACCCCCCAGTATTAAAGACTTTTCAATGGAGCCAGGACTTCAATTTGGTTAAAATGTGATAACCTGAGGCTGATAATTTGTTCTTTTTTTTTCTCAATAAGTTTTTATTGTGTATTTTCCATTTAACAAGTTTCTGTAATTTCTACATAACTGTGTTCATTTACTCAATATTTACATGTCTATTTTTTACATATCATATTAATTGATCCATATAGTTTACTTAGCAAGGTAAACTTCTCATTGTTGTCATTGTTTTCTTTGGGAAATTCAATGAAAAGTTGCAATGGGCTGGAATGGATTAAGAGAAAAAAAATTGGGAGGATATGAATTTGAAAACTTGAGACAATTATCTAAAATGAATTACACTAATGAAACCAAATTTGAAAATAAGTTTTCTGCTTATCATTTCAGAAATGTACTGTCCAGTTCTACATGTGTTTAGTTCTCAATGATTATTTTCAAGTGTTTATATACTGAATCATAGACTAAGACCTTGGAAAGTGAATAAGAACACAGAAAAGAGAGATAGCTTAAAGTCCTTAAAAGAAGAAGGGAAAATTTCCCATTGCTTTTGTATAGCAAGTTGAATTATCATTGAATCTAGTTGTTGCCTAATTTACAATCATTTTCTGCTGGAATTGCAACTCAAAATCTTCATCACATGAGTGGCTTGTCCCAAATTAGCTCCAAGAGCATTCTTAATCATCTTGTTAATTATGTCCCCAATATTTGGAGTCTATTAGGACATCAAGAAACTGCACCTGATTTTCAGCAACATATTGCTATCTGTTGTATTTCAACATTTTAATTAATGATGTTCTGACTAAGACTTTCAAAGAATATGGTTGCATTTTTGGAACTTGTTTATTACAGATTTCCAAGCTTTTTCCCTTTTCCAAGTCATCGTGATTATTAATTTTGAAGTTATTTGATATTGTTAATGTCATTGTATGTATCTATACTTTTCTTCTGTTAATTAGTTAAAATTAATTTGAAATTTGGAAAATTTTGGGATAGTTTTCCTTTAATCTATTTTAAAACAAGATGGACCAGAATATGATCCTTCTATCGCAGACAATTAAAAAAAAAGATGTATTGGTAAGCGCTACGTGTTACCTCTGAGAACAGCTTGTCATGAGATGCAGTAAGGCAGAATTTTAAAGATTGTCTCCTTGCCTTGTTTCTTCCAGCAGGAGCAGATCTTCACTCTGATAATTCTGGATCTAACCCAACTGCTCCAGTCCCTAGCATTTGTCCCAATAAGAAAGGATACCTGGTTATATTTGCTTTGTGGTGTACAATACATATTGTAAAGTACTTTGCAAATTACAAGAGCTATGTAAGTGATCAATAGCTATAGTACAGCAGGAGCAGAAAATGTTCTCAGTCACATTTTCATTTAAGGTAGCACCGAATGCCAAGAACTGCAATTAGAGCTGCCTGCCAAAATGAGCTGCCCAGGCCAGCAACAGCAGTTGGAGCCAGAAAGTTAACCCCTTACCATCATGGCTGGGTCTTTCTTTGTGAATTTTTCAGGGCAAAAATGGCATTTAATTTGGCTTCTTTGACTTAATTCAGAGACAAAGGCTGTGAAATAGACTGTTAGAGAATTTTTTTTCCTCTGTTGTAGAAAAATAAATCAGAAGCTCTCACAGTTGACTGCATTTTGCTGAATCAAGTAACTTTATAATCATATCAAAATATTTACAGTACCATACATTCTTCCTTACAGCAACATAGCATAATGAAGTCTTCACACAGAGAGATACAGAGACAGACCCGAGACTGGAAAACACGTCCAGCTCCTGCCTTAATTCCTTTTGCACAGACTCAGTAGCACTTTACTCACATTGGCTGACTGAGTTACCACATGACTCTTCCTGCTCATGAATATTCCAACATAGACTTTTAGTCAATCAGGCCCCACTATGAACTGCATGCTGCAATGGCAGGAGATGGGTGGGTTCTGGTTTACCTCGCTGCCGGTTTGCTTCCTCACGCGCGGGTGCGGGCGCATGCACAGTGCTAAAAACCCAGCTTCTGCGCATGTGCAGAAGCAAAAAACAAGATGGTGGCGCCTATGGCGCCGCCGAGAGAGCCAGTTCAGGGGCGTGTCCAGCCGGCCATCGCTGCCGATTCGGCGAGCAGGGGGAAATTCCCGCTACCGGTTCTATAGAGCTGGTCCGAACCAGCAGGAACCCACCTCTGGCAGGTGAGCTTGATTTTGTATTTTAAATAAGCTGGTGGAAAAAGAGGATACAGAACTTGTTTCTAAACTGCAGGGGGTCAGCAGTACTCTGGTCTCTCTTGTCTCAGCAGTGAATAAAGACTGATATCCAGGTCATCTTTGAAATCTTTCCCACTACACTGGGCATATATTACAATCTGTGCCATATAAAAGTTGCATAATTTAAGATGAGAATGTGAAATGTAATAATAATCTATATGTCATAGTGACCCAGTATGCAGAACTGTTCATCCCTTGTCCTAAATAAGGACCTGGGTGATGGGGTTGTCATGTTACATTTCTCAATAAATAGAAGAAACTGTTAAAAATGAAGAAATCAGCATGAGATGCAAACGGCTCCAGGCTGCTTTTTGTAAATGTTTGGTAGCTACTAAGGTAGCTCCTTAGTCTGAAGGTTAGCTACTATTTGCCTGGTTAATTTAATCCTTTTTTGTTGTACCTAAACAAGGCATTCTCACTTTTCTTTTTTCCTTAACCAGATATTTTCTTACCTCATCTCCAGTCAGTTTTACCCCACTTGTGTTTCCCTTCCCTTCTTCCCTAGTGCAGCAATCCTTTCCTCTCACCCCTCTCCTTCTTGTTATTTCTTCTTCCTTTTAAATTATTTCTGCTGGGAGAAAGTAAGGGGTTATAAAATCAGTGATGGGATTCAAATACTTTAACAACCGGTTCACCCAGGTCGGGTTGGCTGTCGTGGGAGGCGTGGCCCATCCCCGTCCTCCAGCTCCGCTGCACATGCGGAATGAGCCTCCCGCGATGGCCAACTTGACCCTGGGTGAACCAGTTGTTAAATTACACAAACACCCACTATCAAAGTGGATCCTGGGTGCTGTGCTGCAATGGAGAAATGGGAAACAGAGCAGCCGGCACAAGGGAAGGAGGAGACGCAGGGAGAAGAAAGAGGGAAAGCAACCTTCTCCTTCCCTCGCGCTGGCCGCTCCGTTGCCCATTTCTCCATTGCAGCGCAGCACCCAGGATCCACTTTGATAGCCGTGTGTGTGTGTGTAATTTCACAACCGGTTTGCCTGAACCAGTGTGAACTGGCTGAATCCCACCACTGGGTTATATGTATATTTATTTCTACATGTAAGAATGATTTGTATGGGAGAGAGAGAATGGTTAGGATATAGAATTACAGGATCAATTAGCTTTGTAAATTACAGACAAATAATTTTAATTCATTTTAATTCAATTACTTTTTTTATCTTGGTTCCTCTCATTTTTGGAGGGAGAGAAGAATGTACTTATTTGGGAGTTTTGGGGTAGGAATTTTCAGGATGCTTTCAGGATGGATTTGGCAATTCTAAATATGCTCCAAAAATTGTTGTTCAAAGACAATGCAGCATCCTGTTTGTTTATGCATGAAGTTACATTTCTTCATCAATGCAACTCTAAGTGATGGAAGCCACAGCCAATGCAGTACTCATGAGAACATACAATAATACCAGAGGTGGGTTCCTGCTGGTTCGCACCGGTTGTTTAGAAACGGTAGTGGGAATTTCCCCCCGCTCACCGAACCGGCAGCAATGGCTGGCTGGACACGCCCCCGAACCGGCTCTCTCGGCTGCGCCATAGGTGCCACCATCTTGTTTTTTGCTTCTGCGCATGCGCAGAAGCTGTTTTTTGCTTCTGCGCATGCACAGAAGCTGGGTTTTTAGCACTGTGCATGTGCACACAGGCGCACGGCACGAGAGGAAGTGAACTGACAGCGAGGTAAGCCAGAACCCACCCCTGAATAATACAAATGCAATATATAATGACAGTAAAATGCTGCTGTTACTGCTGTTGTTGTTATGGTATTAGGATTTTTCCAGCATTCAAGTACCAACAGCCAAGTTTTCATGGGTCAGGAATGCCAGGACAAAGGAAGCAGTTTGCTATGTGTGCTGCTTATATTGGGAAAAGTGTTCATTTTTGTATCAACTTGAGAGGTCCCAGATAAGACTTTAAAAATATTCTGGGAAAATTGGCTTTTATTGATCATTTATTATGTTCTGGAAGGAGAAGGAAAAGAAGCTTTGTATGCAGTTGCATTGTGCCCTTAGATCCATCTCTCATACCAGACTTTTATACCTTACATAATAGTGTTCATCCTCGACAACATTCTCATTCTTACAATTTTTGAAAATAGGGAAACAAAAAAAGTCTACTTCTGAATTTCTAAAAGTAAGTTAATACTGGATTGAAATTCACATTGCATTGCTTCATACTGTCCTGTGCTATGTATTTCTTGGAGTCTAATTCACAAAAGTTGCTTTTATTTATTAAAAGTAGTGATTTATGTGTGCATCCATCTTTCTAAGTACTGATTATATAAAACTAAAGCTGTGACCAATTCATAAAATGTAATTTCTGATCTTTTGCTGCTTCTCGTAACTATAAAAAGACATTGCATAAAAATGTTTTTGAAAGTATTTTATTCATAATTGCAGAAGACTCTAGTTTCAGATGGGATTAGTCTATTGTACTTCAATAGATATACAGAATGGAAATACCTAGTCACAGGGAAGAATTTTTTAAGCCAATAAAAGATGGTGCACTAGAAGTCATAAATATGGTACTCAGTGAATGAACTAAGACTTTGTCCTTCATTAACCTTGAGAAAACAGAATCGCCCCAAAGTGGCAAGTTTCAAGGCTTGACAGCTCCATTCCAAAAACATAAGTTTATGAGATTTATTTGTTATCCAGGTAGCCTGTCAAATATTCATCATTCTGCTCAGCAGGTTGGGCCATCAATGCCAGCATCCCTCAGGACAGTATATTATGTTGACAAATTTATTGTGCCAGCTCCCAACATTTTTTTTTAATCTCACATGCCTCCTTCCCTTACAAACCAATATCTTCTTTTGTGCTACTGGCATTTATATGCCAGTGTTTGCTTTTATCCTTTGTGTCCTGCCATTGGATCTCCTCTATAAAAAGAAAATGGAACACTCCAATCTAGAGACAGAAATGTACAACATCAATTGCCAACACTTGTCAGCTTGAAGAGGGCTGGCAATGTTTTTGAACAGGAAAAGAGTACCTTCTCAGGCAAGGTGATCACTGCTGTCAAAACCAATACCAACTATCTGTTTTAAACTGCATCTGGGCTTTAATTCAATTTGGGAACCATGCCTGGATAACTCCAAACAAGTCTTTTGAGTTGAACTTTGATTCAGAAGAAGTCACCAACTTCTGTATTTGCTTTACAAAACAAATCAAGAAACCTGCCTTTTATCTTCATCTTTTTTCCAGTAAGACTAATCCAGCTACAGTCTGCATTTTGTTTGATACTATTGATGAGCTTATGTTCACTTTAAATTCATGGCTGACAGAAACAAAGAGATATAAATTGTATTATTGCTAAAAATAAAGAAGCCTTTGCGCATGCGCAGAGGGTTATTTGCCAGCCGCTTTCAAGTAGCAGCAACCGGGGAACCAGTTCGGGGGCGTGGCAAGCCGGCCTTCACTACCGGTTCAGCTACCATGGCCAAATTTCCTCCACTGGTACACGCGAACCGGTCCGAACCGGTAGCAACCCACCACTGATCTGATCCATCCACCTTGCACAATCCTGTGGTGGCCTTATAAAAAAATATCCCTCTACATCAGTAGCACATATGTCCATGAGGAATGGCTCTAGGGAGTCTTGAGCCACATGCTACTCTGGTGATCTCTTGGATGACATCCATCCATCCTAATGTATTTTGCCAGAAAATGCAAAGCTTATTTGTGGCTTCTTCTGTCTGACCAGGACTCAGGTGTAACTTCCCCATTGACTTGATTTTGTGTTTCTGTTTGTTTTACTTATGTTTGAGGAATAGCAATAGCACTTAGACTTATATACCACTTTACAGTGCTTTCCAGCTCTCTCTAAGCAGTTTAAAGAGTCAGCATATTGCCTCCAACAATCTGGGTCCTCATTTTACCCACCTCAGAAAGATGGAAGGCTGAGTCAACCTTGAGCCTGGTGAGATTCAAACTGCCAAACTGCTGGCAACCAGCAGTCAGCAGAAGTAGCCTGCAGTACTGCATTCTAACCATTGTGCCCACCACTATACTACTATTATGCTGCTTCAATGTATTTTATGTTTACTTTTTATTTGTAGTAATAGAGATTTTAGATGTGTGTTTCTGTATCGAGCAAACATACAAATGTAATATATACCATATTTTCTGAATGAAAGACTATAATGAAGGATAAAAGTATTCAGAACAAGTGAATTCAAACAGAACAGAGAATGCTAAATCTGCTAAAGGAAAGCAAAACAGGTATTATTTTCCCAAATTAGGCATGCAAGCCCCACAGTATAATTCAGTCACATAGCTTAGTCTATAATTTCTCTGGGGATTGCCTG
The DNA here is from genome assembly GCA_003457575.1 of Thermophis baileyi. Lineage (NCBI taxonomy): Eukaryota > Metazoa > Chordata > Lepidosauria > Squamata > Dipsadidae > Thermophis > Thermophis baileyi. Next base: position 2,005,808 of record QLTV01003390.1, read on the forward strand.
AAAAATTCCAATTACAAGGTTAAATGTTAACATATAGCCAGGGTTAATACTTAAGACATTAATGCAGATATATTCTAAACATGCTATATTTATGGAAGTAGACTCTCACTGGACAACAATTTTTCCCCCAAACAGTTTGCTTCCCAAAAAACTTTTGGTGATTATGATAGACCCCTTAAAATGGAATACAAAAACAATTTCAGAATGATTGTATCACATACAGTATGAATATTGAGAAATTTAAAAATAATTTTTAATGACTATAATATACTAGCTAAATACCCGTGCTTTGCTACGAAACTATGTGATGGGGCTTGATAAATTGACACTTAAAGCTTGAAAATTAATGAGTAGTTAAAAAATGGACTGTATTATTTCGTTAGAGACGATAAAGTAAGTTTCTGTTACAGATGAAGACATTATTGTAAGTGTAACAACAATGAAATAGATGGGCTTAAGCCCTTTAATCCCAGCAGCAACCGTGGCTGTTTTGTCTATGTAGCCAGGCTAATAAGTTGCATAGCATAAACTTTTTTTTTTTTAATTAAGCATAAACTTTCAATTCATCCCTCAGATGAATTGCTCAGGACCTCCCTGTAAACAACATTCCTAGTTTTGCTGTCTGGCTGGAGGATTACCAGGCTGTCAGGTGAACTGACTCTGGAGCATGCCACATAGAACTGGCCATGGGAGAAACAGGCAGCTTCCCTTACTTGTGTTTTCCTAATCGCATCTGTAAATCTTTTCCTGCGTTTTTTGCCTCTTTTCCCTTTAACTGGTGTTACAGTAGAAGGAACAGATTTGTCTGAACTGAGGAGGAAAATAAGGGAAAAAAACCTGTCTCTGCCTACCAGCATCCATTGGTATTCATCTGGCTAGCATCCTGTTAGTGTGTGAGAGAGTTGAGGGGTGTTTGGAAACTCAAACAGTATTTGCTGTGTGAGCAAGGAGGAGACAGGAAGGAGTCTGTGCATGGTTTAGCTCAACTGTTCTGTAGTAAAGCTGCTTGCTGCTGTGAAAGCAAAAGCAAAACTGAAACTCCTCTGCTTGTGTTTTGCATTTGGATCAGATTTCTTTTCAGCTGAGGTGGGGGGAGTAGAACTCCTTAGCATCAGAGCTTGTTAATAATAATATAAGAAATACTCATGCTCTGATGGTCATTTTGAAAAATCCTTTCTTGGTGAGCACCTAGAAGCCAAGAGGAACATACGTGGCAAATTTCAAGTTTGTAGGCTTTACGGTTCTGGAGATTTCGTGATTAATGTGAGTGGTTTTTGCTTTTATATATATAGATTTAATTACATGTTTCCCACATGCTACATGAGTTTAACAGGGCTAAAAGTATTTTGCTGCTGATTTTCCTCATTTTGCCTTTATGCCATTTGTATTTCAATGTCCAATGCATCTTGCTGCAGAGTCTAACAATAGTCAGCCAGCATTGATGGTTTCAAGTTGCCCTTGTACCAGTTTTCCATTTTGGCAATGTCCTGGTGAAGTCATTCACCATGTTTGTCACTGACAAACATGATTTTCACGAAAGAAGTCCAAGTGCGAATTCAGAAAATGAATCTTCAGTGGCATGTTGCACTTCATGGTCTTGAGTGCTTTAAGAAATTTGTCAACTAGCTGAATGTAGATGCTCTGTAGTTGCCAAGAAAATTCTCAACAACTTCCTTGAATGTTTTCCAGGTGATTTTCTCTGGCCCTACTAACAGATCTTTGAACCACTTGTCATTGATGACATATGTGATCTGTGGACCAATTAAAATGCCTTCCTTAATCTTGGCATGAGTTATTTTTGGAAACATCTGATGTCTCAGATAACAAAACTTCACCTTTCTTGTTCATTGTGTTAACAATTTTTTTTTATCAGTCTGAATTTTATGAGAAGCGGAGGCAAAAATATTTTTGTTGGGTCAATGACTGATTCATGTGTCACATTTTTTTATTCTGGAATCAAATTCTTTTGGAATGGCTATTTCTTTTTAATGTAATGAGACTCTCTTGCACAGCTATTCTATTTACATATGTAACAATAGTACTTGGTATATCTGAGTGGCATTCCAAGCAACAGAGCCACTACTTTTAGATCTTCACAGATCTTCACAGACATTCCAGTTGAAGCATACTTAGTGTACTGGATATGCAGCAAAACATGGAACAACAGTTCCATGTTTTGTATGTTTCTTTCATGTTTGCACCACAGCCAACATATATTGAAGAGTAAATACTGCCATTGTATAACAAGACAGACTTGAGATTTAACACTGATGAATTAATAAAGATATGTCATTCTACTGCAGCGGTTCTCAACCTGTGGGTCGCAACTTCTTTGGGGGTCGAACGACCCTTTCACAGGGGTCGCCGCGTATGCTAGCTCACCATCTTGGTGCCACCGTCAGCAGGGGTGAAATGCTCCCTGTCCAGCCGTGCCTGAGGGTCGCCGGACAGCCGGTAGCGATGGAAGCGGGAGACTTCGCCCGGATGCCGCCATTTGGGTTCTTTTACCCTCTGCGCATGCACAAAGCGTTCTGCACATGCGCAGAGGGTAAAAGAACCCAAATGGTGGCACCCGGGTGGGTGGGCGAAGTCTCCCGCTTCCGTCGCTACAGGCTGTCCGACGACCCGCAGGCATGGCCGAACCGGGAGCATTTCACCCATGCAGTGATGGTGGCACCAAGATGGCGGGCTAGCGCGCGGGGTGACCCCTGTGAAATCGTCAACCAGAGGTGGGTTCCTCCCAGTTCGCATCGTTTCTCCCAAACTGGTAGCGACCCGCTGGTGACATCATGGTGATGTCACGGAACCAGTTAAGTATCTTGTTTTTGGCTTTTTTTTTTTTGAAAAAAAATTTTTGAGGGTTTTTTTTTTACATTTTTTCCTGGTTTTTTTTTCTTCTGCGCATGTATCACCATCTTGTTTTTGGCTTTTTTTTTTATTTTTTTCGGATTTTTTGGCACTGCACATGCACACGCGCGCGAAGCACATGCGTGCCCATGAAGCGTGGCCACGCAGCACGGGAGGAAGCAAACTGGCAGCGAGGTAAGTTAGAACTCACCCCTGCTGTGAACAAACTGTCAATGTCAGTACAGAAAAAGAAAATTAGTAAACTTAAAATAAATAAGAAGAAATTGCCAAATCAGAAGATTTCTATAAAATTATGTGTGCCACCTTAAATTACATGTTATTTTCATGATTAGTAGCCAAAAATCTATACAATACAGCCATAAGTGTTCAGGAAGCAAAATCTTTATTATCCAGTGTCTTTAGTTAAATTATTATAAATTGAATTATTTCAAAGATCATATAGTAATAGCAATAGCACTTAAGACTTATAAACCACTACACAATGCTTTACAGCACTCTCTGAGCAGTTTGCAACATCAACATATTCCCCTCAGCAATCTGGGTCCTTGTTTTATTGACCTCGGATAGATGGAAGGCTGAGTCAACCTTAAGTTGGTCAGGATCGAACTCCTAGCAGTGGGCAAAGTTAGCCTGTATAATATTGCATTCTAACCACTGCACCACCATGATAATTGCATATAATCATATATACAACCACACAAATGTATCTATATTTATAAGAACAATCAAAGTTATCTGAGTTGGTTGTAGTTATTCCTTAAATTATTACAATTGTTAAAAAAACATGCAAAATGTATTTATAAATTTGTACTTTTCACATTGAAACATCACTTTCCTGAATTTCTGATCCTTCTACATTTTTTTATCCATTTTAAGGGCAATGTATTTGCATATTTATTTGATTTTAATTATTTATTTATCTGTATTTTTGTTATATTATATTGTTATCCTACTGCTGAGTTAGAAAAGTAGCATAGGTAAAGGAAGAGGATAAAGAGGACAAACAGGAAACTAAACATACGTTTAATGACTGAGTTTTTCAGAGCTTCTCTTACAAGGGCAGATTTAAAAGAACGCTTGTACCCAGACAATGACATGAAAAAATTAGATTCAGAAGTATTATACTGTATTTAGACTTCAACAATTGAATTAAATGGTCTGTAAATTACTGATCTATCTTGAGAATACAAATAGCTTTATTCCTAAACACTCTTTTAGAAGTACTCTTCTTTTTTTATACACAGACAGATTAACTGTTATCATTCAGGTACAGAATGTTTCACTTAAACACCCAACAGTTCCTATTTGGACTCCATTTATTCTCTGTAGGGCTGCATTTCAAAAGCATTTAGAAACTACTCCAGAAGCCTGCAGGCAGCAGATTTAGGTGCGTCAAGTATCTCACAAGAGTTTTTTTTTTTTTTTAAAAAGGAAGATAAATTTATATTTGATTGGTATTGTTATGCAAGATTTTTAAAACCTTCCTATCGCATATATCCTGTCTCTTGTGGCCAGCTGCTAGATTTACCTAGTGAAAAGGAACAAAATGAATGTAACTGGAACATCCTGAGAATTTCATTTATTTTTCTTTTCAGTTAATAAAAACCTATCAGGAGAGAGAAAGGAATGGACAATGTCACTGCACATAAATAGATAATGTCTGAGGAAATAACAGAGTCTGCCTTTAGGACTACAAATTAATAAGGGCATTGAGCTATTTTTTATATTCCCCAATGGTATCCTATGAATTTGTTATTGGTACGTCAGCTTCCGAACCCCCAAAGTCAGTCTAGGCATTATTGCCATAATTGACAGAAATTATATGCCCTCTGTTTTAAATAAAGAGACAGCTTTCTGAACTAGGCATTTGAACACATTCATGTCCTGATCTCATGCCAGAAACAGTGCTTCACAACCTCATGCTGGCCACATGACTGCAGAAGTATCTTTGGACAGCAATGGCTCATGACTTTGAAACAGGGAAGAGTGCCACGCCCTATAATTGGCAACGACTAGTGGAGTAAAATCCACAGGGATTCCTTTCCTTTCCTTCCACTGGCTGGCCTGGTTGAAGAAATTAAGTACATGACAAATATGACTCCAAAACTGTCCATTCACATATGATTAGTGGAATTTAATTGTCCCTTCTATTCTATTCCTGGGCCAACACCTGGATAATAACACAAGGATCTTTGCATCAAACAGCTGAACCAAGATATAACTGTACTTCTCTCATTCTCTCATTAGATTTAATAGAAAATGGTACCATAATAAATAATGTATTATATACCCATCTTATTAATGTGAATGGATAACAACTGCTCACAGGTAAATATACATTTTTTTCTCAGGACCAATTTCCTAGTGATTTGACAATTTTAATTCACTGTGGGGTTTTTTCCTTTCTCTCCTGGTAGAAAAAGTAACAAGTAAAAATAACAAGATCTTTAAACTTCCTGATCAAGGAGTAGAAGTAGACTTGCTGAGGTTTCTGTCATGTCAGCAACAAATAGAAAACAATATAAACTGTTCGGATTTCTACATTTTGACCTAATTGTCACATAAGATGCTCTGGTTAAAATGACTCATCACCAGAGGTGGGTTCCTCCCGGTTCAGACCGGTTCACCCGAACCGGTAGCAACCCGCTGGTGATGTCATGGAGCCAGTTTGGTCGGTGCCGGTCTGTCGACGCCGCCATCTTTTTGGGGGGGATTTTTTTGGGGGGGGGATGTTCTTTCCTGATTTTTTTTTCTTCTGCGCATGCGCAGAAGCCAAGAACCCCTGCTCATCACAGTCTGGTTTCAGTGCTGAGAACATTTCACGAATGGCCTGACTTGCAAAAGAAAGGAATTTAACCAAATGAGTTGATGCACATAAACAGAGAAATGTATGCTGAAAAAGATTTGACTGTGAGAACTAGAGCTAGCGTTGATCCATTCCAAATTAATTTTTACTCTAAAGATTTCAAGGTATCAGTCCTTCAATCCATCTTCAACTGAACACGTTATTTTTCAAGAACCAGATTAATTGGTTCTAGATTTTTACAGGCAGTAGAATTCTACTGAATGTTGTTAAGTAAGGAAGTCATATGAAACAGGACATAAATGATATGACTGTAAATAAACATATTTAGAATATGAAATGCAGGAGGTGAACTAAGCAGAACACTGTATGAAAGGACAATTTAATTCCTGTCTTTAATCCACTATTAAAAACTCTGCCTACAATTAATTTTTGTGTTGGGAAGCAAGCCTCCATAGGTAATCAATGCAAACTGTAATTTCAAGGCAAGGGAGTAATTTTCTTTACAACTATGGCAGGACAAGAGTTGCATTTCTTTTCCCCTCCAGCCCTGACTCCATGATCAAAAGATCATCCTGCATGACTTATTCTATTTTTTAAACATACCTATTAATTTAATTTTCCCATTCACTATCTTACATTATGGAATAGATGCACTTTATTTCCTCCAGATATGGCACAAACCTGTATCCATGCTACCCACAATACTATCAAAACAAAAAGTGATTGTTCTTTCATCACTGATTGGAAAAACCCTAATTTATTGCAGCAAAATGTAAAGCCAAGTAAAAACCGTAAATTATTCTCATTAAAGAAGAATGCTGGGTGCAAGATGGTGGCTGTCTTTGACCCTCATGTGGGTCCTTCTGGATGTGCTAGCAGGAGAAAATGGGATGTGAAGTGTAAAAACAATCTGGGTCAGTTACAGAAAGCTGATATGCAGAATAACAGATGTCTTGTAGATAAACATTCTCTGCTACAATTGACAGAACTGAATAATACACTAATATTTTTAAAACCAATTACAACCAAAAACCAGAGATTAGGCACACTTTAGCATGTAATTTTTTTCTTACGATACCCTCCCTGACATGACCGCAAACTTACTTTATACAATTTCCCTAATCCTCGCCATAATCCTGCTGTCTTGTCATCTAATCATTTCCTTTGTTCATATTATTTTCCCACCTCCTTCTTCAGGTCATCTTACTAATTTGGATGATGTGCCATCAACTTGTTTTTAAGTCCTAGCAACCACATAGGTTTTTCTCCAAGATAATTTATCCCTAACCTGCTTTGTCGTGTCTCCAATACTGCACTATCGCCTCTGTAATAGAGCCCATCAACCTTGCTGCTGATCGTTCTTCTCTTTCCTTCTATCTTTCTCAGCATTACAGCCTTTTCCAGGGAGCTGAGTCTTTGCATAATATGTCCAGAGGTGGATAATTTGAGCCTGGTCATTTATGTCTCAAGCGTGAACTCTGCATTGATTTGTTCAATGACAGATCAGTTTGTTTTTTTGGCTGTCCATAGTATTATTTTCTTGGCTCTCCATGGCATACCCTTTTCCAATACCAAAGTTCAAAAGCATCAATACACTTCCTATCCTGCTTTTTTTAAAGTCTAATTTTCACTTCTCTATTGGTCACAGAGAATACTGTTGCTCATATAATTCTGATCTTTGTAGGCACAGACAGATTATGGCATTTGATTATCTTTTCCAAGGCCTTCATGGCTGCTCTATTGAATGCAGTGCATTTCTTGTCTGCTTTTTCATTTTCTTTTACAGTTGAAAATTGATCCTAAAAGGCAGAAGCTATCCCCAACTTTGATATCTTCATTGTCAAGTCTAAGACTGGTTGTTCCTCCTGTTGCCATTAGTTTGTTCTTCTTTACATTTTATTTGTTAAATTTATTTGTCGCCTACCTAACTATGGGGCTACTCTAGATGGCTAACTTTAGTTCCATTTTTTCATTGTGTTCTTTGACTCAGCTATAGGTTATCATCACTATAATGGCATGCTGCAGGTTATTTATTTCTTATTCGCATTTTAAAACCACACTTATCAATACAGCTTCCCTTAATATATATTTCACATATAAGTTGAATACATAAAGGGAGAGTAGGTAGCTTTGGTGGACTCCTTTGCCAACCTGGAGTGGTCGGTTTCACCATGTCCTATCCTTACTGTGGTTTCCTGAACTGTATAAACAGATAGTACTCGACTTACAACAGCTCATTTAGTGACCGTTCAAAGTTACAATGGCATTGAAAAAAATGACATGACTATTTTTCACATCTTATGGCCATTACAACATCCCCATGGTCACATGATCAAAATTCAGATGCTTGGCAACTGACTCATATTTATGATGGTTGCAATGTCCCAGGGTCATGAGTTCCCTTTTTATACCCTTCTGACAAGCAAAATCAATGGGGAAGCCAGATTCACTTAATAACTATGTTGCTAACTTAACACTAGTGATTCACTTAACATCTGTGGCAAGGAAAGTTGTAAAATGGGGCAAAACTCACTTAAATGTCTCACTTAGCAATTTTGGTTTCAATTGTGGTCACAAGTCAAGGACCTACCTGTTTTGTCATGTGGACAATGAAATGTTGTTTTCAAGACAAAAATTACCAAAAAGATGATAGGATGTGCTTCATTGATTATAGAAAAGCCTTTGATTCTATCAATCATTTCAAACCGTGGAAAGTGCTCAGAAAAAATGGGAATCCCAGAACAAAATGGCGTCTGCTTCTGGGATGGTGTCGCACAACTTCCATGTAGGAGGGCCATGTGGCAGAGCGGTTGCTTCCCGAAAGATCTGTGGAAAAGGTAAGCGGACTGAGCTGTGATAGGGGGTGGGGGAGAAGGTGTGGACACAGCAGGGAGGGAAAGGGGGAAGATAGGCAACAGGGCCTGCTGCTACATCTGTGTGGTTGATTGCCAAGCCCGAATTTTGTTTACATAACCATGAGGTGATGCAGCAGCTGTAACTTAGGACAGGATCAAAGTCTCTTTGTTCAGTGCTGTTTTAAATTTGAACAAATGGTCATATATCAAGGACTACCTGTATTCTACCCTGCTGGCAATATAAATGAGGATTAATTATGTATACTAGACGGGTAAATTCTTTCTGGCTCCTTAGTTAATGTAACTGATAACCTTAGGTCCACTTGGCCTTGAATGCCTTACTTGGACCATAATTTTCTTCTGGTTTTTGTTTTCTGTATCCTCACTTTTAAATTATGTGCAGATGCTTAAGGCTAAAATTAGATCTGGGCAAGGGACCCTTTTGAAATAACCTTCGACAGTGTCAGGTTTTAGTCATCACACTGTAATTTATCATCCAAAATCCACTGATAATTTTCCAAAATGGCCCTCTTAATGTGCTCACCCATATTTCTTGAAAAATATCTAGAAGCGAGTGGTAAAGGACAGACAACACTGTCTAAGCCATGTTGCTCTGCGCAACATGAGATATTTCAGTATGTTGAGGTTATGCTCCAGTGTATTTTACTGTCTTGTTTTTATAGTTCTTTTGTTAAGACATACAGTATGTAACTTTTCCATTTTTGATTTGCAAATTAGCACCTAGGCTAGCAGGAGCAGCCATAGTACTGATTTATTTATTCCCAAACAAATGAAATATGTCATACTGTCATATGTGGTGATATTCTGAGAACTGTTCCTCTTTAATGAATTCATGTTTGTGTATGCAAACTCATGCATGAATCTCAATATGCATATATTTGTAAATTCTAGACACAGCACATGAGTTCTAATATCTTTATCCTAAGATCCTATCAAATATAAGTTCTTGTATTGTAGAGATAAATATGAAGCCAAACCTAGTGCTCATATTGGACCAAATATAACAAATACTTACAATTATGTTTCCCCATTACAAATATTGTACATCTGTTTTTGTCCTTTCTTCTGATGACATTACCCTTTTCAAAAATATGAATTGTTTGAAAAAAATGTAGTCCATAAAATCAGATGTTTTTATGTGCTACGATGTTATAATATAATGAATCTATTTTATTAAAATATAATCTGTACCTTTAAAATAGTTTTGCCTTAGCAGACAAGTTTTTTCTTTGCATTTAGATTTCCTAAATCTGATGTTCTGCAGGTATGCTGAACTTTAGCTGTCAACATCTATAGTCAATCTGACCAATTGCAATATTTTTCAGAATCAATCATAGAAAGCACAAGGTTGGGAAATTAATTCAGTCCTATACGTATCAACTTATGTATTAGGCTCATTAAAAGCCTACTAAAGCATTACGTGTCTAGGAAGTTGTTATTTTTGAACCAAATATTGAATATTCTTGTTATATAATAATGCATTATTAAGTGCTCTTCAACGGAGCTTTTGGCAAGAAAAAGTGAGACCCCTTGCTTTAACGCACTTATCTTTATGTTTTATTGACTTGACTGTAATTTCTTTGTTGTGAACTATTCAAAGCCATTCAGAGTTGGGCAGCATTCAAGTTTAATAGGTTTATTATTACGATGGTTGGTTGCATAGTCAGCCAGATGTTTAGATTTAACATTTTTATTCACCTATCAAACCCTTCCCAATTTACCCACCTGTGATAGGCAAATGTTCTTGTTTGATGGTTAAAGGTATTGTTGCAGGATATAAGCTGTTCCAAGTAAAGCTGCCTTTTGCAATTGACTGATAATGTTTTTGTCAATGCTGATAGTATGCGAGTGGTGCTCCAATTGTTTTAGGATTGCACCCAAGACACCTATTACCATTGGTACCATCTTTGCTTTCTTTTACCACTTTTATTTACAGGTCTTTGTATTTTGTGGTTTTTTTTCTCCAGTGCTTTCTCCTCTATTCTGCTATTCCAAGTATTGCTACATCTATTATCCAGACTTTTTTTGCTTTTCTTATCAACAACTAAGTCTGTGTGTTATATGGCAAGGGCTTGTCTGCTGAAATTTTCAAGTCCCAGAGCTTCTTCCTTTTCTATTACTTTGCCTATTTTGTGGTCCCACCAGTTCTCACTTGCAGACAAATATTATTTCTTGCAGATCTTTCAATGCACCATTGTTGCTACTTTGTCATGCTATTGTTTGTAGTTAGTCTGTGATGGACTGCATTAACTAGTGGCCCACTGTTGAATCACAAAGAATGATCATACATCAATGTCATCTGTTTAAAATGTATAGTTAATTATTCATAGTATTTCATAAAATTAAAATATGCTTAAAGACTAAATTAGAGGTTGAATCACTTTATTAGGAAGTAATAAATCAATGTTTTAGTATAGTATACCATCAAACAAGTAGTATGTTTATTTGAATCAAGTATTTTGATTTATGCCTACATATACAATGAGAATAAGAATGTTGATTAGCAAAATACTTAAGAATTTCACTCTAGCTGTCTTTTTTTCAAAATCCACTGAAGTACTACTTCTGATAATAGCTGTAAACATTTGAGATGACTCTATGACTGTTTAAAACTTTGCTATTTGAATGTCACTCATATGATCATTTTTGCAAATTAGGTTTCTAGGAGCTCTGTACAATTTCATTGAAAAGACAATGCCTATAACAGAATAACAGAGTTGGAAGGGACCTTGGAGGTCTTCTAGTCCAACCAGGGAAGGAGGAGCAGGAGGGCGAGGAGGAGAGGGAGGCAGAGGAGAAGCAGGAGATCCTATACCATTTCAGACAAATGGTTGTCCAACCTCTTCTTAAAAACCTCCAGTGTTGGATTGTGAATTTGAACTGACACTTCCACAATGCTAGAACACTTTACTATCTCACAATATCAAAATAGTGACCAACTACTCTGCTTTGTCATTTCAAGCAATGCTGGAGTGATATCAAAAGCAGATATTATTAGAAGAATGACCTGATAAAGCCACCCAGAGTCACCTTGCAGTCAGATGGGCAGCAAACGAATTTAATAAATAAATAAAATAAAATAAATAAAATAAATAAAATAAATAAATAAATAAATAAATAAATAAATAAATAATAAAATGAAAGAGAAAGGGAAGGGGAGTAGAAATGATGACAGAGGTCATTTATTCTGGGCTACTTGTGTGGTTTTATGTTTTATCTCTTTTTATGGATTTTTCTGGTTATGCACCCTGCCCAGAATCCATCGGAGTTGGCAGCTATAACAAATTTGAATGACTAAATAAATAAATAAATAAATAAATAATAAAATGAGAGGGAAAGGGAAGGAGAGTAGAAATGTTGTCAGTATTAAAGAGCTGCAGACAGGAAAGAATTGAGGGAAATATCATTTATTGTATTCAGTTATTATCCATTTTAGAAGCAATAGGTTTATATGGGTAGGAATTGGAAACAGTGGTTAAATATGTGGGAAAGTTATGGGGAATTCTACACTATTTAACTGCACTATTTAACAGTGCAGTAACTCTGGTTGCAATTTCCTTCTTAGACATTTAGGGACTTTGATAATTCCAGGATTATTTTTTAATTTGAGAAGTCTGTTTCTATGTCTAGGACAATAAAGCAAAGCCTGGCTTGCAAATCCTCTGGCACGTTATTTCTCCTTTTAATTATTAGGCTTACAGAGAAGAGTGAAATTACAAATTAGAGACAACATGTTTTCTTTTATCAGGTGCCAGTATAATCAGATAGACACAATTCTGTTATCTTGTCATTTGATCATTTCAAAGTAACATGCTTTCTACAATTTATTATGCCTTTCTGTTTTAAAAAAGTATGCTACAGAGGTTTGTGTAGTAAATATATTGATGACATATACGATTGTTGCCATAAGATTCTCAAAATAACATGATACATTTTTAAAAAAATCATGACAAAAATTATAGTTCAGATATTATACCCAACACATGAAGAGCAAGGAAAAAGCTTTTAAACTTTTCATTTCAGATGACATTTTCTTTAGTGAAAATATCTAATAACCCATTTCACTGGTATCTTTGTTATCAACACAGTACCACTGTTTTTTAGTCCTTTTATTATTATTTCTAAAACTGTGTTACTCACCTATACCACAATTTCTCAGGGTACCAAAATATCACAAAAGAATGATAGATAAAAACACAATTACAAAAATAAAATCACGTAAACCCTCCACAGTAGCAATGCAAGGACATTAATCATGAAAGTGAGAATAAAAAGATATTTGGTGCCAAACAAGAGTGGATACTAGGTGGACTTTTCAATGAAGAGAATTCAAAATTCCATTACCAATAATTGCTCATCATAAATCAGATAGCAAAGTCATTGGAGGAAGATCTAAAATTCTTTGCATCTTGTATTCCAAGAATATCCTTCCTTGAAAAGAACTGGGAATGAGTCCTGAGTTTTAACAAAAGTCCCCAGTACCTTTCTGATCTAATTAAATTCTCATATTTCTTAAACACAATTTCTTTACAGCCTACAGTTGCAGCCTTTTTTTCTGTTGGTTTACAAATGTCCTTTTGACTGTTTCTAAAGGACAATCTCACCGATTTTCAATAATATAATAGTCCTTGTTTAACAATTGCCTCAGATAATGACCATTTGCAACTACAATAGTAATAAAAATAATAAAGTAATAAAAAAATCATTTCCCTGCCAATGCAGGCATTTACAACAATAAAATCTTCAATGAAACTGATTAAGATCTGGCCAGTTTCAGGCAGCAGCTGAAGTGAGTGGATCACAGAGGTCAACAAATGAAAGTCACAGGTTACAGAGCTGAGCTTGTTAACTTGTGGTTAGCATTTCCAAGAATAACATGGAAACAGATGTCTCATTGGGTAAACAAAAGAAATTGGTTGATGTTTTAAAAATCAAAAGGAAATTACAAATAATAAGAGAGTGACCCGGACAATTCTTTTGTATTGGACTTACAAAGGAGGTTTGTTAAAGCTTGGATGAATCTTATGAAAAGTGGTAAAAGTTCTATGACCTTACTTGAATGAACTAAGGCCGTGATGGCGAATCTATGGCACGCGTGCCACAGGTGGCACGCGGAGCCATACCTGCCGGCACATGAGCCGTTGCCCTAGCTCAGCTCCAGCGCGCATGTGTGCACCGACCAGCTGATTTTCGGCTCGCGCAGAGGCTCTGGGAGGGCGTTTTCAGCCTCCAGAGGGCCTCTGGGGGGGGCAGGGGAGGGAGTTTTCACCCTCCCCAGGCTCCAAGAAAGCCTCTGGAGCCTGGGGACGGCGAAAAATGGGCCTACCAGGCCTACTGGAAGTCAGGAAGCGGGGCAGCAGGGGAGAGGGGCATGAGCGCATGCGCGGGGGCAGGGCAGCGGGGGGGTGTTGCGCGCACATGCGCAGGGGTACGGTGTGTGTGTGGGGCATTGAAATATGGGTGTGGGCACACGCATGCGCGTGATAGCGCGTGTGCGTGCACTTTCGGCACCCAAGGAAAAAAAGGTTCGCCATCACTGAACTAAGGAATATAAAGTTGATTTATTTGATCTAAGTTAAAATAAATATATTGTTATTTCTGGTAACCCTTAATGGATTTTTGTTAATATCTGGACTGAAAACATGATATTTTATGGATTTGTTTATACATAAGAGATGGGACATGGGATGAAGATATCACTGATTATAAATTAAGAGGAGGTGAAAAGTTATCAAAATTATTTATACTTGCGATAAAGTTTGGAAGGTACTTCTTTATATATTTCTTTTCTTTTTATCTTCCTTCCTTCCTTTCTTTTTCTTTTCTTCTTTTTTTCTGTTTTTTTCTTATTTTCTTTTTTCCCCCAGATATTCATTCATCTCAATTGGTACACTGTTTTCATGACCAATGCCCCAAGAAATCCTGTCTTTGGAAGCTACTGGCCTTGCAGGAGTCAAAAATTGACCAAGGTGAGCAGAAGTTCTTATAGGAAGGATGGAGCTTCAAGTATACCAAGGAAATGAATAGGGGGCTCCTTCCATATCAGGCATACAAAACATGAAGGGGGAAATCAATAGATTCCTAAGGAAGAGGCGCTGTTACCTCAACTGGGGCAGATGATTTATGGGTTGCTTTGTGTGCTCTCAGGGAATTGCCAAGAAGAGGGGAACAACATCTCATTCTCAGAAGCTGCTTCACTTGGGACTTAGAAGGGGAGGGTGAATCTGAAGGGGAGTGATGTAATGGAATTCCATCATGAGTGAATATTTATTAGTACATTTAAATAATGAATTAAGCTTATTTTCACAAATGGCTACCTACATTAGCACAAATGTAAAAAAAATACTCAAAAGCTAAAACTGACTGGCAATTTTTAGTATTACGATAAGTTGGTTGATCATGTTTCTAGATCATTTTTAAAGATTTTTTTTAAATTGCCCTAAATTTCCATGTGTATTTTTGTCTGTGTTTTGTTTAAAGCAGGGGTCCCCAACCCCCGGGCTGCGGACCAGTAGTCCGCAGCCCATTGGGAACCGGGCCATGCAAGTGGCAGGCGAACCCCTCCCATCCACCACCGCTAGTCCATGGAGCCGAAAATGTTGGGGACCGCTGGTCTAATGCCTGCAGTTTACGCAAGCAACTACCTAGGACAGCGATGGGAGCGCGCATGTGCGCTCGTCTGGGCCGCAACCCGGAAGAGGAGCTGCCTAGGGCGTATGCACGCACCCAAAAATGAACTTCTGGTTTCTGGTGCGCGCATGCGCACTGGCCACTAGCCTTCCGGGTTTCTGGCACACATGTGCGCGCGATGATCAGCTGGCCAGCGTGCATGCTCATGCAGGAAAATGGAAGACCAGCTCTTCCAGTTTCCGGCACTGCCGCATGCACGAAGGCCAGCTGATTGTCACACGCACATGCGCACCAGAAACCCGGAAGAGGAATGGGCAGCGCCGCTCATGCCAGACAACATGGCTCCACGTGCCACTTCGGGCACACGTGCCATAGGTTCGCCACACGGACCTAGGATATAAAATACTTCTCTTACATATACACAGATGCATACATGCAGATATATAAACGTGTGTGTGTGTGTGTGTGTGTGTGTGTGTGTGTGTGTGTGTGTGTGTGTGTGTGTATAGCATTACCCAATGGAGTAATTTGGAGAAGAGAAATTTTAAGTGTATTCAACTTGAAGTATTAAATTAAAAATGTAAAGTGAATTTTAAAACATGCATGGAGTTCAACCATTTCTTTGTGCCCATGTAACCTGTAGTTTGAGGACTGTTGGTTGGGATGACTGCCCAAAGTCCATCAAATGCAGGGGCTCAATCTGGGTAGGGTTATGAATTTTAAAAGGTTGCCTTTTCAATCATGCTTGAAATGTCTGGTTCCTACTTTATAATTTGCATAAAGAATAATTTTGCAAAAATAAATAATTACTTTAGAATTACAAAAATTCAGTAACATAATTTTATGCCGAGTTTCATCTGAAATAAGCCATTTGTAACATAAGAGAAAATATCCATCTGTTTCCAAACACATATTTCATATATGACATATGTTTAACACAAACTCATAGTCTGAATGTAGGGATTCTTTATTTAGTGCATTTTATACTCTCAACATATGGTATTTTAGTAAGAAAGCTTTTTTTAGTGTAAGCTGCTGCATGCATAGTGTAGAAACAGGAAAGAGGCCAATTTTATCATTCAAAATAAACACAGTACTATATTTTAATTTGAATTATATATAAATGTTCCGCATACTATTTCCTGCAGTGCTGATACATCCATGTATATAGATCTGTGCACTTGCTTTGATCTTTTATTATTATTATTCCACCTTTTCAATATAAACTCAAGGCAGCGAACATACCTAATTAAGACGAACTATCTTAAACTTCATAATAGAGTATGCATTTTACATAGGACTGCCTTTAAAGTTAGTGCAGAAGGTGGCTAGTAACAGAGGTAGGTTCCTCCCGGTTCGGACCGGTTCACCTGAACCGGTAGCAACCTGCTGGTGATGTCACGGAGCCAGTTCGGTTGGTGCCGGTCTGTGGGCGCCGCCATATTTTTTTTTGGAATTTAAAAAAAAAAGGAATTTTTTTTGTCCTTCTGCGCATGCGCAGGAGCCGAATTTCTGGCACTGCACATGCGTCACGATCTTGTTTTCAGCTTTTTTTGGGGGGGAATTTTTTTTTATTTTTCGGCACTGTGCATGTGTGCGTGCGCAAAGCGTGCGCATGCCCACGAGGCACAGCCACGCGAAGCGAACCGGCAGCGAGGTAAGTTAGAACCCACCCCTGGCTAGTAAATTGCTAATTTGGACTGAATATGATAACAATATGAAATATTTTCATGTCCAGTGGCTGATAACTAAAGTATTGAAAGGTGCTGTGTCTTTTCTGTATTCTTTTAGAACCTCAAAGAGCTGAAGTGAGAAGAGATGGCTTTTTCAATTAAGACTTTCCAATTATTGAAGATTCAAAAAGGTTTATCTTCTATCCATTTTACTGTAATTCAGCCTTGGGTTGAAGTTTCAGCCTTAAGTTTTTGTATTTTACCAATACTATGACAGTTCAACATTGCTAAATGTTTCATTGTTATTGTGGCTTTTCAGTTTATGCTTTTTTGCATTTAGTTTGTAGTCATCTTTTCTTGGAAACCACCTTGGGGAATTGGCATCTGCTACAAAACATAATAATGAAAAAAGACAAGAAATATGCATCAGTGCGTCATAATGTAACGCAAATTCTAGCCTCTTATACTCACATCCCAACGTCTCATGTCAGAAACAAGTACTTTAATCATGAAATTTTGTCACTTGCACCCCCCCCCATAGGCCTGGGAATATGAATTTGAAGCGTACATACATAATACATAATAAATAATCATCTAAACATTTTGTGTTATCAGAAATAACCCTCGAGAAAATACTGGCCTCATCACAGCTACTGCTATTGAAGTTCACAGAGGATGACTTTTAAGTTTCCAGAGACCAGGATTAGTGACTAAAGTCAAGTAAGATAGGATAAGTTGGAAAGCTTGGCTGAAGAGCATTATGTCGGTAAAGTTAAAATGATGACACATGCAAGCTCATTAACCAAACTTTGTAGCTTAGCTGAATAGAATGTAATGAAAAAAAATGTGCATATTTGTTCTTTCCTCACAATTTGATCAGGAGCAAATGTATAATCTTTTTGATAACAAACTTCTCAGAAAGAAGTTATTTTTGATGCATTATAGGACTACTATAATACTAGCGCATATAAGCAACCATTTCCTGCTTAAGCCATTGGACTCTGTCAAAAAAAGCTATGCTATTGTTCAAGGATTTGCCCTCTATTTATTCTGACTCACTCTATAAAGCTAATAAAAACTATACTGCAGCCTCGTATTTGTAATATGCATTAAATTTTTGGACAGGGTATAGGAAAAGTTTTTTTATGCATTTAGCCATTACAAATATAATAATTTTGGCATCCTCAATTCTTCTACATGTTATTTTTTTAAAAAACAAACTTTCTGTGGTACTCTTAATTTGCCAGATATTTTTGAGCATAAATAGATCTAGAACAAGGTCACTAACATCTTTTTGAAGGACAAAGAGAACAAAATCACCCCTTTGTTTGTTTGTACCTGCTTGGTCTGGGACTGGACATTCTTATTATGGTTCATCACACAGTCAGCCAGATGTTTAGACTAGATTTGGCATTTTTATGCATCTATTGGGGCCTTCTCAAAGATCTGGGATAGGAGATGTTGTTGTTTGAAGGTATTGTCCCAAATGTAAGCTGTTTCAAGTAAAGTTGTCTTTGGCAATTGTCTGGTGGTGATTTTGTCAATGCTGATGGTCTCCAAGTGATGCTTTTTGGTTTGATGATAGTGATAATTATAATACCTGTAATGCCCTTTATGGCAGAAAGCCATAGTGGTGCAGTGGTTAGAATGCAGTATTGCAGGCTAATTCTGCTGACTGCCAGCAGTTCAATTCTCAGAGTCTCATATTTGAGACTCCATCTTTCCATCTTTCAGAGGTTGGTAAAATGAGGACCCAGATTGTTGGGGGCAATATGCTGACTCTGTAAACTGCCTAGAGAATGCTATAAAGCACTGTGAAGTGATATATAAGTCTAAGTGCTATTGCTTTTGCTATGTGGACAGGATATTTGAGGAAGCATCTCTTCCCAATTACATCTGCCTGTCCCATCAAATACCAGAAGAGCTTTGCTGCAGGTCTTGTTTACTAAGGAGTTACCGGTACATCTGAAGCAGGGGTGGGTTCTAACTTACCTCGCTGCCGGTTCGCTTCCTTCTGCGCCACGTGGCTGCGCCTCGTGTCCGCATGCGCGCAAAGCGTGCGGGCATGCGCAGTGCCGAAAAATTAAAAAAAATCCCCCCCAAAAAAGCCAAAAACAAAGAGGGCGACGCAAGCGCAGTACCGGAAACTCGGCCTCTGCACCGCGTGCGCATGCACAAAAAAAAAAAAACCCCCCCAAAAAAGCCAAAAACAAGATGGCGACACATGCAAAGTGCCGAAAACTCAGCTTCTGCGCATGCAAAGAAGAAAAAAAAAAAACCAGGAAAAAATTCAAAAAAAAAATTCAAAAAAAAATAATTTCCAAAAAAAAGATGCCGGCGCCCACAGACCGGCACCGACAGAACCGGTTCTGTGACATCACTGTGACATCACCAGCGGGTCACTAACGGTTCGGGCGAACCAGTCCGAACCGGTCCAAACCCACCTCTGATCTGGAGGAACCTAGGAGACTGGCCTATTCTGCCATGACACTTGCTTTCTGGAATATTATCTCTCCAGCCTCTCCTGCCCTGGGGTGAGATTGGCCCCTTTCTTTCACCCTTCTGGAAATCCCTCAAAACCTGGCTATAAGAACAAGTCAGGGGGCAAAGGAAAAGGTGATCTCCTGAGTTGGGGCCACTATTCATAATATCTAACATTCTCACTTAGTCTTTTAAATATCAGTTATTTTAATAACATTTTGTTTTGATATGTTTATTTCATTATTATATTGTGCACTGCCCAGATTCATGTTCTGTGGGATGGGCGGCCATATAAATATGATCTCTAAATAAATAAATAAAATTTTCCATTTGAAGGGCAAGAGCAAGCAAGATAGATATGCAACCAGATTTCTGTGCATTAGCTTCAGAATGAATTAGTGGCGGTTGATTTTGTGGAGTGCACAATAAAATGCTATTCATGTTCATTAGATTAAATGAAAACAAGCATGGGCAAAGTGTGGTGTAAAGTTTATAGGAAGTCTTCAGTTTAATTTAATACCGGCATCAAGGAGTAAAAAACTAGCAGAGAAAAAAAGCGATGATGCCCCACATATCTGTAACCTTGGACCTGCTTTCTTCCACTTCCATAGTTATTGAGTCCACCAGAGTGCTTCAAAGGAATGTAGCTTTAATAAAGAAAAAAAATCCCCAACTACCAACTAAGCCCATATCTAATGTTGATTAAATAATTAATCTAGTTTCTTAAATTATTCTTCCTCTTAATTCTTCAATCCAGTGACATTTGGATAGGGCTTGAAAAACTTTTCCTATTCATCTTTTTCTGATGAATCAATGGTTTCTCATAAGATATATGGTCTGATATATATATATCTATATATATACCGTGTGTGTGTGTGTGTGTGTGTGTGTGTGTGTGTGTGTGTGTGTGTGTATATGTCTGTGGTTCTTCGGGTTTTCTCATATATATATATATATATATATATCGTTATGAGCTTATTATGAGTGTATGTGTATCTATATGTATATTACACACACATAGTCAACTTACAAAAGTTCATTTAGTGACTGTTCGAAGTCACAAAAAGGCACTGAAAAAAGTGACTTATAACCATTTTTCATACCTACCACCACTGCAACATCCTTATGGTCACGTGATCAAAACTCAGGTACTTGGCAATTGACTCACCTTTATGATGTCCCAGGGTCTTGTGATCACCTTTTGTCACCTTCTGACAAGCAAAGTCAATGGGGAAACCAGATTCATTTAACAACTGTTTTACAAATTTAACAACTGAAGTGGTTCACTTAACAACTGTGGCAAGAAAGGTCGTAAAATGGGGCAAAACTCACTTAACAAATGTCTCACTTAGCAACAGAAATCTGGGGCTCAATTGTGGTCATAAGTCTAGGATCACCTGTATATACACACACATATACACACCGTGTATGTGTGTGTGTGTGTATACATACATACATATATGAATACACACATGTACACACATCCTCACAACATGCCCTATTTTATAGACAATTAAGTTCTACCTGAATGGCTATCACTTCTTCCAGACAGGACAGATCAGTGAGTGATATGACCCTCCCAGAAGTGGTTTCCTGCCAGTTCGGACCAGTTCTATAGAACCGGTAGCGGGAATTTCCCCCCACTCGCCGAACCGGCAGCGATGGCCGGCTGGACACGCCCCCAAATCAGCTCTCTCGGCAGCGCCGTAGGCGGCGCCATCTTGGTTTTTGCTTCTGCACATGCTCAGAAGCTGGGTTTTTAGCACTGCGCATGATGGGGATGGATTATCTGCGCCTGATGGGGAGGGATTATCTTGCTTTGTTCATGAATCTTTCACTTCCATATGGAAAAGTTCACATGAAAGCCTCTTCTATTTAAAAGTCTTTCCACGTTCAATTTGAAAATGGAAAGATAATAGCAGGGATACTGAAATTATGTATCAACGGCTACCACCTGTACAACAGATAAAGCAAGCAGGCAAGGCACTTGTTCTCACTTTTCTACATTATGTATGTTAAGAAAAGTTTCAAATTCAATTTATTATAATTATCTGTAAACACTAGGTTGTGCAGTGCTTCTGATTCAATGTCTTAGGAACCACTTAGGAGTGTAAACTTAAGTGTAGCATCACCTTAAAGCCATTTCCTGGGATTACGTGTGATATAAATGACATTTAAGCAAATCGGTACCTATCTCAACGTTGTAAAAAGAAGACACCAAGAACTTATGTGAGAAAGATGCTATTTAGAAATGATATCACATAGTGAAATGCTCTTTGAAGTAAGAAACAGGTGACTCTCCAGGTATTATAAGTAATGTTGCTAAATTTCATATAGGACTTATTTATCTTTATGGATACAATATTAGAACAATCTTTTCTTAGGATTTGCTCATTACAAATACCCTTCTCTTGTTGTCTTTGGCCTTTGTGTGTACTCTTGATTAAGTGTAGGAAATCTGTGGATCTCCTATTGTTAAAATAACATTTTAACAACTCTCACCCTTGTCTTTGCTTGTTAGAAAAAAAATATTTTACTGTGTTATTGATGCCTTCCTTATTTACTAACTTTTCTCATTATCTTTCTTTTAGCCTGCATTTTATCAAATTCTATTTTCAGCAAGCAATCCATAATAGACCAAATCCTGAACAGATTAGTGGATTTAAGTTCCATCGCTATCATAAATGTCTTCCTTCCCTTCAACGCTTATCCTTCTCAAATGTCTCCGATCTTTACTGAGGCATAAAGCGCTGCTAGAGATTTTTAAGCAGGGAAGACAGCAGTGGTACATGTAGTGTCTGACCCATTTTCCACATTTCGCATCTCCTTTCCTCTCCATAATAATTTGAACTGGAAAAAAATAGGTTGTGTAGAAAAGGTTGGAATGGAATAGAAAAGGCCTGAAGAATGGCTGCCTCTCAATTGTGAGAAATAACAATTCAGACTACACAGTACTTAGGATGTTATAATCTCATTGTTGCAGGCATACAGTGAATGGCATCATTACACCTTTTATTATCCCATTTGGAAAAGTTATATTGGTTCTACTGCCACCAAAATGTGTTTCTATAAAAGTTGTGTTTACCCTTTTTATTCCTTAACTTCTAATGAGCTCATGAAAATCCACTGCTTAATTTTCCAAAAGGATTATATCAGAGGTGGGTTCCTCCCGGTTTGGATCGGTTCACCCGAACCAGTAGCCATCCGCTGGTGACGTCATGATGACATCACGGATCTGGTTCGGTCGGTGCCGGTCCGTGGACGCCGCCATCTTTTTTTTTGGAATTTTTTTGGGGGAATTTTTGGGGGGGGGGATTTTTTCCGGGTTTTTTTCCTTCTGCGCATGTGCAGAAACTGAGTTTCCAGCACTGTGCATGCATCGCCATCTTGTTTTTTGCTTTTTGTTTTTTTTTTATTTTTTTGCACTGCGCATGTGGGCGTGCTCAAAGCACATGCGTGCGCCCACACCCACGTGGCGCGCCCACGCGGTGCGGGAGGAAGTGAACCGGCAGCAAGGTAAGTTAGAACCCACCCCTGGGTTATATGGTGGTACTGGGCAGGTTGAAGGAGTCCTTAAAGTCTCCACTATAGGAGACTAGGTGGTTATATTATTAACCAAAGATGGGTAAACTAGAGATTAAAAGAAGGGGAAAATACAAAGCAAAAGAATACTGCTCTTTGTACTTACTTGCTTCTTTAGGATATTTACTGCCAAATATTTGCAATATATTCAAAAAAGGATTAAACAAATTGTATAGCCATTTTCCTCCCATTTCTGTGATTTCACCTTCATTCTTGAACAATATGACAATTTAGTAGGGAGAGATGTAAGCTTTTATTTTGAAAATCAGACTAGGAGCATTGTCAAGTATATAAGTTTGTTCCACTGAAACACAAAATACTGAGGAACAGAAGGCGGCTATTCATATCTGAATCCGTGATGGGTTTCAGATTTTATTGCAGGATCCAATCTGGATCGGTCAACAGGACCAGAGGTTTAGTCTTCTGAGCTTTTGGACTCGTGCTGCAGCCCATCTTCAAGGAACTTCTCTCTTAACAGAATGTAATACATTAACACATTCTGTTAAGAGAGAAGTTTCCTGAAGAGATGGGCTCCAGCGTGAGTCCAAAAGCTCAGAAGACTAAACCTCTGGTCCTGCTGACCACCCAGATTGGATCCTGCAATATTATCCTGGGACACGTATATTTGCCTTCATTCGTTCAGATTTTATATCTACATTATGAAATTAATGATTTTGGAAGATTCAGAATTCTGCATAAGAACAATCCAGGAGCCATTTTTAACAATTTTATTAATATTAATATGCGATGAACTCCACAATCCAAACAAGTTGCACTCTGTTATGGAGCCAGAGCATATGTATTTTTTGATAGTCACCAAGGCTTCAGCACATGCCTACAGGGTCCAACAATGATATTTTCCTGCTTAAGGAGAGAATTCCCTTTAATATTCTCTCTTGCATCTCAATTAAACAAATGTTTCAAGCACTGTTGTGGGCTTCAGAAACTTCAGTTTCATTTCCTGTAGTGCTCCAGAGCAAAGCTAAAAATCAATCTAGATCAACATTTATAGTTTATATAAACTGATATAAAGTATATAAACTGGTGCAAAACAACAACTTAGTTTATATATAAACTATTCCTATCAGAAACCTTGTTTTGTAGATAACTGTTGTAGTAGTATAGTTCTACTTTTTTATTTTCTTTTTGCCTTATAAGAGATCGTATATGGGCTATAAAAAACAGGATGACCACTAGATGACAGCAGAGACATACATAAAATTCTAAATCAGCGTAAAGCCTTTAGCTTCTCTTTATGCTATTCCTTGATTGCCATCATAATTCACTACACTGATTGGAATGTTTTTATTGCTGTTCCCCCTCCCAAACTATTCTGACCATCACAATTCTGAAACTAATGCTGTGTTTATTTAGATAGGTAGGTAGGTAGGTAGGTAGATGATAGACAGACTGACCAACGATAGATGATAGACAGACATAAATACACACACACACACACACACACACACACACACACACACACACACACACTGCAGAGCTATCAAATTATCTTAAATTCAACTCCCTATCCCTGAAAAGCCTTCTCTAAAATTCAGGGCAGTTTCAATAAAATAAGGCATTTGGCTAACATGGAAGATTTCTGAGACACACAGAGTGTTATGTTCTAACTGTTTAAACTGTGTTACATGGTTCCAACCAGGTCCAGCGTTTGAGCGGGAAAAAGCTCAAACGCTATTGGCTGGTCTGTCTGACAGCTCCCTATAAAAGGGCAAGCTGTCAGACTGCTCTTTGCTGGTTGCTGATACAAGAGCTGAAATAAAGAGCTGCTTGGAAGTCTGTCTCCTGTCATCTCTACCCACTATCTAACAGTGGCGACGAGGGCTTGGGCCAGGAGAACTGTGACTAGCTTCTTCAGCACTTTCAACCAGCCAGGCAGACATCTTCCTGCCTCCTTNGCGGGAAAAAGCTCAAACGCTATTGGCTGGTCTGTCTGACAGCTCCCTATAAAAGGGCAAGCTGTCAGACTGCTCTTTGCTGGTTGCTGATACAAGAGCTGAAATAAAGAGCTGCTTGGAAGTCTGTCTCCTGTCATCTCTACCCACTATCTAACAGTGGCGACGAGGGCTTGGGCCAGGAGAACTGTGACTAG
>QLTV01003390.1:2036750-2049255 GCA_003457575.1 Thermophis baileyi
CAGCAGACCTGTCCGCACAGGCCGCTGCCTCACCACCAACTGAATTGCGCAGGTCTCGTAGGGCTCCAAAACGCCCCGCCTACCTGCGTGCTTACGTATGCTGGACAGCTCCATCCAGGAGGGGAGGGGTGTTATGTTCTAACTGTTTAAACTGTGTTACATGGTTCCAACCAGGTCCAGCGTTTGAGCGGGAAAAAGCTCAAACGCTATTGGCTGGTCTGTCTGACAACTCCCTATAAAAGGGCAAGCTGTCAGACTGCTCTTTGCTGGTTGCTGATACAAGAGCTGAAATAAAGAGCTGCTTGGAAGTCTGTCTCCTGTCATCTCTACCCACTATCTAACACAGAGCAACAATCAATGCCGAGAGATGGTGTCATATTTGCAGTGTATGTTAGTGCTTATGTTAATATTATTATTCCCTAGGAATCTAATTATTGGTTTTATAGAGGCGCTAAGAGGTCACTGAAGCAATGCAAAGTTGGAGGAGTACTTGGAAATCACTTAAAGAAGGCAGCAGGTGATTGGAACACAATTGTGATAAGTACGAACCATTTTCCCATGATGATCCCACCAATAATTCCAAAGCTGTCACCATTTCTGTGGTAACCAATGGAGCTGGCAATTTCATGCTATTTCTATTTCTTCTACTCAGAAGCTTAGCATCTAAACCAATTTTAGTAAAGAGAACTACTGATATCTTTTTAACTGACTGTCCCCAAAGTGCTTTTTTCAAACTTTGAAGCGAAACGTCATCAAGGAAAAACGAAGTCCAGTTGCCTTATGAAAAAAGCACTTTGGGGACAACCATGACCTGGATGACAGAGAATCTCCATAGACATTTTTAGCTGACTGTATTGGGAATAATGTTTTTGTACAGTTTCATGCCAATCTATGAATGTCCTGAAAATACAATTCCTATTAAATTCTGAAATATGCTGAAAACGTACTTTTGTTGCATGGCACTTGGTAGGCCAGTTGAAAATGTTTATTGCATTTGTAAGTTATCCTAACCAAGTTTCACCAATCCCCCCTCCATAAAATTATGGAACAATATAAAGGACAAAAATATTAATACAACACTGAAAGCCAAGCTGTAGAAATAAAAAGTTGAAGCTAAGAGATTTCAAGAAAAGAATATTGCATAAAACGGCAATTAAAATAAGCAATGCCTGGATATCGATAGTTGCCTTTGGATATGATAGCAATGTTTAAAATCACAGAGAGGAACTAAAGGGGAGAGGAAATGTCTCTTATTTTACAAAATTTCAAGAGTTATCTGCTAAGAGAGAAGTTGGGCTCGCTGGCGCAGCCTCTTTGAAATGAGAAATGTAACTTCTCCCCCTACCCCCATGTACTCGATTTGCATTTCCATCTGATTGCTGTAAGAAAGCAACCAAGTATTTATTGTTTCGTCATGTTTATTTCTATTTCGCCTTTTCTACAAATAACCGAAGGTAGCCAACATATCCAACACATCCTTCCTCTTCCTATTTTCCCCACAACAACCACCTTGTCAGGTGTGTTGGATTGAGAGTGAGTGACTGGTCCAAGGTCACCCAGCTGGAGTGCATGATTAAGGTGGGACTGGAACTCATGGTCTCCTGCTTTCTAGCCTGATCTGGGTGAGAATGCAGTAAAATTTATGAGATGTGGAGTCTGACTTCAGTGCCAGAGGTGGGATTCAGCAGGTTCTGACCAGTTCTGGAAAACCGGTAGCGGAAATTTTGAGTAGTTTGGAGAACCGATAAATACCACTTCTGACTGGCCCCGCCCCCACCTATTCTCTGCCTCCTGAGTCCCAGCTGATCGGGAGGAAATGGGGATTTTGCAGTATCCTTCCCCTGGAGTGGGGAGGGAATGGACATTTTACAGTATCCTTCCCCTACCACGCCCACCAAGCCACGCCAACAGAACCGGTAGTAAAAAAAATTGAATCCCACCACTGGTTCACCATATTTTTTCACCAACAGTGTATTCTAGCAGCTCACTGCCATCTTTAGTGGACTCAGCTAATCTAGCAGTCTCCTTCCTGGAGCAAAGGAAGAAAGTGGCTGTGAGGGCTGTGCTTTCAACCTCAAAATTGGAAAGAAAATACATTGACCGGGAATATGTGGATGAGCCTCTGTATTGGTGAACCTTGGTTGAAGCTCCCCTTTCAGCTGTAGTAGCTCACTATGTGGTAGAAGCTTGCTAAGTGACTTTGAGCCAGTCACTATCTCTTAGTTCAATTTATCCTGAAAGAAATTGGAAAAAAAAATCTGACACTTTGCTGTTAAATATGTTGACAGCAACAAGAATGTTTTATGTACAAAAATGGAAAAATACTTTATATTCTACAGAAGATGAACGGCTGGAAAAACTGATAGAACTAACGGAGATGGCTAAATTAACTGCTTTAATCAAAGAACACATCCAACTTGTTTCTACTTGGAAACCACCTCTGTATTTTGTGCTTGAGATGGAAAAAAACAAACTTTAACTTTTGCTGATTAGATAAGTTTGTTGTTATAGAAATGGCTAGTACATAGTAAGTATGCAAAAGTGAAAAATTACTGTAATGTTATTACAGTACTAAAAAGAATCAGAATCAGAAATCAATGCTTTTCTTTCTTACCCCCTTTACCCTACACTTCTTTTTCTTCCCTTTTCCTTCTCCTTCTCCCATTATTTTCATTTTCCTTTGCATTTTATATCTTGATAAGCTTAATATTTTATTTTTTAAAAAGATAGTGATTGGACACATTTGTAAAAGATATATATATATATACACACATGTACATATATGTCTCTGTGTCTATAATATATATATATATATATTATAGAGACAGAGACATATATGTACGTGTATGTATATACATACATATACACTGTATACATACTGTACACACACACACAATACAGAATATATTTGTTAGCCTACTTATTTTATTATTTTAGTTTGAAAAATATGCAGATCTCTATAATTTTTATTAAAAACATTATACAGCTGAAAAGGCCACCTTAAGGATATTGAGATAGATTCAAAGCTAAAAGATAGTTCTGGCTACAGTTCTCACACTGTATGTTTTTTACACATGATTATTGTTGCAATACATGGATGAATATTAGATGTGAAGTATGTGCATATTAATTGTTCTGTTTTGCAAAATTTGTAGAGAGAGAGTGACTAAGAAATCCTGACATAGATTGGAAGAGAAAGAAGAGGCAAAGCAAAGCACTCAATTACAAAAAGATGCCACTTTAACTCGAAGGTTCAATCTATTTAAGTTCAGCAGCTCACAACATAGTTCATGCACAATAAATGTGGGTGGATGAGGATATTTAAAATTGCAATTAAAAATCTATTCAATCTGCATAGCAGGAAAAATATTGAACATGGTACAGGAAGGCCAAGTAATTTAAAGCAGACAAATCTTATTATCTATAATGTGTGCACTTGTCAAGAGGGAAAATGAAAGTGGACAAGAAAGAATTGCACACTATCATGATTGAGTTAACTCGCAGATAGTAAAGAAGTTTCCTAGGAAACTGGTTATAAAGAAAAGGACATAATTCTTGGATGTGGTAAAATGTTTTAGTGTAATAAAAGATCACTAAAAAATAACTTTAAAGTTCAAGGCAACATTTTAAAAATGGAAAATTTTGAAAGCTATATACTATTAAAACTCTCATTGTCATGACCGTTAACTGGAAAAACAGTGCATTATAGGCCAACAATTTTTGAATCAGAGTACCTCAAATAGGCTAACCTACAGAATTTGTCCAAAATCCAGGTCACGTGAATCTGAAGGGCAGGGCGGGAAGGGAAGGGAAGGGAAGGGAAGGGATATTTATTTTTGATGCTCTTGCCAGGTTCTCATAGGGAAAAGGAAATCAGAAGTCACTCCCATTGTGCTGCTTTTTTTGCCTATCCATGCTCATTCTGTTTAGGTAAGGAAACAGCTGTAAAAAATGAACCGATGCAGCATGGCTTGTCTATTGTGGACCAAATTGAGAAATCCAATGCTTCCCAATATATTCAAAAGTAATAACTGAAACACTTTAAACCACTACTAGAGCTAGATTATAAGAGAAGAAAACAGGCAAGTAAAAAGATTTTGAACTTTGGCTTTTCCTTTGGTTCAAAGTATATGTATACATGTACACACTTTTGTGCGTCTGTGCGTGTGCGTGCATGTGCACGTATGTGAACTTATTTCCTTGATGCTGTAGACTGATTTTTGTTGTACAGACATCTTGAGTCTATTATCACATCTCTCTCAAAGATTTGTGAAAATTGTCATTATTAATTTGTGTTATTTATTTAGCAACTTGGATTTCTTAACATTTGCATGATCGATTCCATTTAAATGTTCAATTCCATGTATACTTTTAGAAAAAAATGTATTTTATTGTGCTCATTTTGCACATTTTGAACATAAACAAGATGCCACTAGATCTCCCAAAGTATGGGTACCTTGGAAGGATGGAAACAGGACAATAGTTATCTATAATCATTGAGTCCAAAGATGGCCTCCCTCCTTCAACAGCTGACACCATAGCACTGACACAACCATAGGTTACCTCCTTGGCCTCTTTTACAATGAAGATGGGGCCTGAGTCCAATAAACAGGTGACCAAATTGACAGCACAGAGAAATTTGTCCACTTCTTCAGGAATCAGCAGTTGAAACTCATCACAGATCACATCACAACAAAGGCCTCAAGGCACCTTTTAAACGTCTTACCTTATTCCTCTCAACAACTCCATCTGACAAAAACTTCTTTGTTTTCCCATACTTCTTGACCCATTCAATGTAGACACAATTTTATAAGCGGAATTAATGATTTTCAGGGTAATGGATAATAATAAAAGAATCAGTAATATATTCTGAGAGTAAGAAGGGAATAAAAGTGCATACATTTATCTTCCCAACTGACAACCTCTAATATGACCCAAACATCTCCTACATATTTATCTATAAATGTAAATTAAGTAAACATGGAAATATCAGAAATTCTTATCATGTTCAATCCTGAATCATTCGCTAAATATTTCATCTTACTCATGTTTTTAAATTTAATTGCTTTTAATAAATAAGGAAAAAATACACAAAAAATTCAAATTATAATAAATTATAATACATATAAAATAAAATAGTCATCTATAAACACAACACCAAACTTTGACTACATGGAATAATATTCATAAGTGTTATCACTGCATCAATGAAGTGCCAGTTCTTTAGCAGAAAACACACATAATCAACCACTGCTTTAAATCATATTATGCCTCACCTATACATTAACAAAGTCATACATTAATAACTTCCATATAATAATAAAGGTGTAGATGTTAAAACAAAAACTAGACAAAAATAGTACATGCCCATATCATACATACATACATATAAATGTCCTTCTATCATTTCATACTTCCAAAAACATGAAACAATGTCTATGTTTTCAGAAGAAAGAATTGATAGCCAATACTTTCTATATGTTCTGAGATGTTCAGCAAGCATGAAAAAAATGTAATGAGTATGGATTTTCATGGCTGTTCTTATTGGTGTCAATCCTCCCAGGTAAATCACACAGAAAAATCACAGAGAAAACATGACTAAATGAACTAATTCTTTATTGTAAAACTACATTAACAGAGTCTTGCAAGTGTGAAAGTACATACTTCAAGAGCTCCTATCTCTCTTGTCTGATTGTTTCCTAGGCAGCATCTCTTCCCTTCCTTCCTTCCCCAAGGTCATTCACACATTCCATTACATCTGGTGAAGTGACTTTCAGATAAAGATATAAGACAGTGAGATAACATGTCCAATATCAAATTAAACATAAAAGCTTGATGACATGTTTGATGAGTTCTGCAAGACATCTTGATAGGTGAAGAAATAATTCCATTTGTAACCATGGCTGAAGATCATAAATGTCATATTTTAAACCATTTAATTACAAGGGAGAGAGAAGGACTTTCATATTTGGGGAAAATTTGATTCAAAAGTTTTCACTGCACAATATCAAAGGGCTTTTTTTCTGGGTCTGAATACTTTCTACATTATTTTTCTTAATGCACACATCCTTCTAAAACATTAATCAATTAATTCTCTGGGAGATTAATCTGTTTTTAATTATTTTTTCCCATGCAATACTGTTCCTTCTCTTTCTACAGTCATTCTATTTTATTCTTATTTCTCTCACTCCTTTATTATTCCTTTCATGTCTATTTTTCCCCAAGATCTATTGCTGACATAACCAAATAATAGTCTGTCCCAGATTCAGAAATTCTTTTTATATTCTTCACATTCTCTTAATATTACATAATATGTAGTCAAATCAATTGTGTGTTCAAATGTATATTCTTTCTTTTGCTATGTATAGGTATGAGCTTATACTGATAGCATGTATTCAAAACTAATAGACCTTCTTCTAAGCTGATACTCCCCAGAGAGTCACTATTTTCATTCATTTTTAAGTCTCCAAATGGTTACTTATTCACACCCATTCATTCATGTCTCTTAGCAGAATAATTTTTCTTCTGGGTTGCATTTATTTGTTTTTTCTCCAAAACTCATCCTAGTTCTTCCACTGTCACCATTCACTGGAGGGTAATATCAGTCTATATATTCTAACTTTTATACTGTACATGCCTACCAGTCTCATTGATCCTCATTGACACTTTAGCTTTCATTCATAATTTTATTTTTTTACTTCCCAGATCTATTATTCTTCTCCTTTCTGTTTCATGGACACAGTATCTGTCTGTCTGTCTGTCCACCCCCCTTCACAGAGGGAGTCTGGACAGTGTAAATAAAAAGTTTATTTTTCTTGCTTTTCTTTCACTAACTCATGTTATTTACCCTGAATGTGGGTTACAAAAGCATCTATGAAATTTTATTACAGAATATTATTTCTGCCTGTGTGCCACCATCTGGAATAACCTGCCAAAAAATTCTAAACAACTTATTATCCTTAAATTATCCATTGCCATTATCACACAGCCCCAAGCCCTAGAGGATAATTTTCTAAGAGCTGCCTAAATTTGTCAGCTCTAGTCGATGCTTAAAGCTCTTTTTGAAGATATCTGAAGTCACATTTGGATAATGACTCGTATTTTGTGTTGTTTCAACTGGACAAAGAAAGAGAACTTATGATGTCTTAAAACTGATGTTTTAGGCCCTTTAAAAATAGTGTTGCTGCTTTTGCAACTGAAACGGTTTTTGAACTAGAACCACTTAGTTTTTTAATGGTTTATTTGCAAGTTTTTGGATGAGTCCAGATGTCTCAGGGATGCAAAAAAAAAAAAAATGGCTGAAAATGTGAATTTAGTATTCACTGTTATACTTCAGTTGTGCAATCTAAAGATGTGAGTTATATATATTTGTTTAACTTCAGCAGGATATGAATTGTCTAGCATCTGGCACTCATGCATGACTGTCATCTTCTCTCATTACAAAAAGATGAATTTGTGAGTTGTTCAAACATCCACTTTAGCATAATGTTCCAAGTTCCTGATAAAGTATTGTGCAAGTCAGTGAAAAATCAGAACTTAGAACCATAGTTAAATTCTTGAGAGATCTCAAATAAACCAAACAACCATTGCAAATTATAAAATAGAACCACTGACAACCAAACTAATGTTCTTCTGCTACTTTATCTACTAAAAGTAATTTAGTAGATAAAGTAGCAGAAGAACATTAGTTGTCAGTGGTTCTATTTTATTTTCCTAGAAAACTGGGATCATGAAGAGCATTCTAATTGTAACCCTGCATGTACAATGTACATTAGGAATTTAAACACCACCGTGACCTCTGCTGACAGCAGAAATTGGATGTTTTTTGCAAGACAAATGCTAGCTTCAAGCTAATCTTGCATTCACCCTTCTATAAAAATAAAGTCTGACAAAGTCCTCCTCTGAAAGTGACGTATAAATAATGGCACTTACATGTTTATAAAGAACCTATTCCATGATACAGTCTTTATATTTTAAAGTCTGCATTAATGAAATGTGTTCGTTAAAACATAAGATTTAATTGCATTTGTCCTTCAAACTGCATGTAGTTTAGGAGAAAATGTACACAAAGATCTTATATATTAGGAATAATATAGCTACAAATTTGTGTACAATTCAAAAATAATCCATAGAGAAAATCGTGGGACCAGAATACTGCTGTTGTAATAATGTGGAGAGAAAAAAATAATTCCTAACATTTACTTTTACCACATAGATATTTTTTATCCATATACCGTAAATAAAAATAAACCTTTTCAGTGGGAAAAATCACAGTATTTGTAAATTACCATTGGGATGGAAATAAAAGCCTCCTGCTTTATGTATTATAAGCCTTGGTTCATCTCCATGGGGCACAAAGTGTTCTGTAGATCACAGGAAAATGCATTGTCAAGCCAAAGGGGTCTTGCAGAATATACAGGTACAGTCTTGTCCATGCGGTTTACTCAGATTCTTTTTCACCATTTTGACTTTCAGCTGCTCTTCTCATACTGAATGAATAAATGTGGCTAGGACAAAAATGAAATGTGATTAACATTAATTAAAAACTGAATCAAACTGAATTCAATTTTAAGTTAAATTAATGCAGTTAATATAATTACTTTCCTGGATAATTAATCATTTTCCCTTTTGTTCGCATTAAGAATACAGCTTGGTGAACAAATTTTGGCTAAGCTCTTGGGGTTGGCAGTCGCGACTTTCAGGAGTATTTTGTAATCTATGTTTTGTTGCTTTTATCAACTCGCTCAAAATAGCACAAAAGTGGGATATAAATGCTGTTCGGTGTATTACTTATACAGAAATGACTGAAGATACCTTTAAATGATCAAATGTAGTAATCTGACTTGGGGAAAATGCTAATGTTTTTATGTTTATAATTCAGAATGTTAGAGAGACCAGACCAGCTAATTCGTGACTGTGTAAATAAATAACTATCCACCCAGTAGTTTGAAAGCATGCAAATGCGAGTAGATTAGTTGGTACCACTTCGGTGGGAAGGTAACAGCATTCCCAAAACTATATGCCTTTGACATATAGTTATGCTGGCCACATGACCATGGAAAATGTCTTTGGACAATGCTGACTCCCTCAGCCAAGAAACGGAGATGAGTCCTAGAGTTGGACAGGACTGGACAGGGAAACCTTTATCTTAAATAACACATTTACAGAATTACAGAATACCAGAGTTAGAAGGGACCTTGGGGTCTTTTAGTCCAATCCCCTACTCCAGAAGAAGACCCTAGACCATTCTGGAAAAATGGCTGTTCAATCTCTTCTTAAAAACCTCCAGTGATGGACCACCCACAAGCCGTTCCATTGATTTAGAGCAGGAGTCTCCAACCTTGGCAACTTTAAGACTTTAAGCAAAGCTGGCTAAGGAATTCTGGGAGTTGAAGTCCACAAGTCCTAAAGTTGCCAAGGTTGGAGACCCCTGATTTAGAGTACTGAATGCCCACTTCCTTGCACAAACCACTTTTGTGAGAGGCTCCACTCATCTCTCTGTTCCTTGCTGTGATTTATTTCTGAATTATTATTTTTTCATTGTGCTCCCTGCATAGTTGTTCTTGAGTATTAGTCAGAGAAAGTAATGGCTGCTTCCAGTCATGTATGAGCAATGCATTTTATTTACAAAAACAGTCCTAGCATTTAATGAAATAGAACCCGTTTTGAAGCAGCAAAAATAAAAAGCACTGTTTTTCCACAAAGTGTCCATTATATAACATGACATAAAATAGACATAATGTTTTCTTTTCTAAAACTTTAGGATATGCAGCAAACCAAAATGAAGCAGTTGTTTTCTTCCACATTTGACTCCTGGCCAGATGATTACCTTTATATATCCTTGAGACTGTAAATTAAAACCAATAGAAGCAGTTAACTTCCAGTGTATTTGATATGGTCCACATTCATTTTCTAGTACTGAAAACAACATTTATCTTTATAAAAGTCTAAAGGATGCTGTCATAATGCTGCTAAGGATTACCAGAGGACAAGCCTTCTTGCTCACAGCCTGGAAAGAAGGTAGGAGTATATTTTGCTTCCAGCAATGCTCACAAAACAAGTGTAAATAAATGCAAACATAGATGTGACCAAAGCAATCAAGGAGCTAGTTCTTTTAATGAAAAAGAAAACTCATTCTTTCCCAACTATTCAGTACTAAATACCTGATAATGCCATTTTAGGATATATTTCATGCTTGTATCACAATAATATAAATTTGTATTTGTAACTTAGCTTCCCCAAACGAACATGCCGTTTTGCCCCAGGAATCCATTAAAAATTTACACAAACCCATTAAAAATCTAGAGTCTCTTTATCTGAAATCTAGTATTGCTTGGTCATCCGAACTGAGTTGCTAAAATAATGAAAGGGCTCTTCAGGGTTCCTCAAACAACTTCAAGTTCAGTGAAATAATTATATTCACTATCTGAACATATTGGCATCATATGCATCTGAAAAAATTATGATAAAGGATCAAAGTTTGATATAGATCACTGACATTAATAATTGGAGAAAAGATTTATCTTATTTATATGTTTATTAGGACTTGTATTCCACTCCAATCCAATCTCTATGATGGTAAGACATTTTAAAGAAGTGGGCCTGCTACAAAGAAGACTCCACTCCTGGGCCCTGGAGATGATAATTCCTAAGGGAAGAATCACGGGTGAACCTACCCTTCTTGATCCAAATGGATGAAGAGAAGCCACTCAGTGCAGACGAGCTTGTAGATAACTGTTACCAACCAGGTTAGAAAATAAAATATATAAATAAAGGAGAATATTTGTAGCTCATGGTTGAAATGAGGGGTCCTTGGTGCTCTCTGAGCTTGTTTTCTTGCAGACATTTCATTACCCTAACTAGGTAACATCATCAGTGCTAGTGAATAGCACTGATGATGTTACCTAGTTAGGGTAATGAAACATCTGTAAGAAAACAAGCAAGCTCAGAGAGCACCAAGGACCCCTCAAAAGAAATAAAGCTCAACAATTCCCAAATGTATTAAGTAAATTTCTAAATGAAACCTAATCAGCTAATATATTTAGTCACAGTGATGGAGTAGATTCAAAGAGCCAAAAGTAGGGTTCAACAGAAAGTCTACTAATTGAGAAGTAACCAGTATCACATAATATTGGTTCAATCATTAAAAGAGTTGGGGAAACAAAAAGTGAACCCAAAATATGGCAATTGCTTAATTAATCAGGAGATTATGTGACTTCAGTCTTTTTAAATCCCACCCAAGGTGGGCAAAGAATTTAGTGGTTAATATCTAAATAGGTTAATATCTACCAGGCATTTGCATTAACTATGGATCTTTATTGCTGGTGACACAAGGTATGTAAATTTTCCTATGGGGTATTTAAATGTTATTATAGTTTGCACATACTGACCCTATTAATAGAATCTGCACTGGATAGCAAGTGGCATTTCTACTTATAATCAGGCCTTTGGATATTCTCCAAATGTGTGGAATTCCACAGCCAGCATGGCCCTTGTTGAGGAGGCTATACTGCTGAAGGGCATCTAAGATGGTGAAGGCTGAACAGAGTTTGTAGTGACACCGAGTTCCAATTGGTTTTACACAAACATAGGTATAAACAGGCCATTTGTGGACTCTTTTTCCATGCAGTGTGATTGGACGGGGGAGGGGGCAGGATGTGCATTTATAGCGCCTTTCCTCTGGTGCAGATTCAACCTTTGAAATAAGCCTGTTTGGCCTTTGAAATAAATAGTGAATTCCAAAAACATTTTAGAATCATTAAAGCATATCTTTAGTAAGTCTGAATGATATCTCGAAGATGAAATACTTATTTTTCTTACATTAGATTACTGTAATGTATTGAGGTACGCTAGCACAGATTCATGTGTCCATAGGGACAGCTACAGAATGGCCAGGGCTTACATCATAATACAACACTTCTCATTTTTTTAGTCTCTCCCTGTGGATGTCACTACCCAGATTATTTTCAATCATTAAATGCTTTTCAGTGACTGCATTAAGCTCATGAATGTGATCTCTTGGGCAATGGGAAAACTTTGAGATTGGAGATATAATCAGCACTGACAGACAATGTAGAATAGAATAGAATAGAATAGAATAGAATAGAATAGAATAGAATAGAATAGAATAGAATAGAATAGAATAGAATAGAATGGAATGGAATGGAATGGAATGGAATGGAATAGAATAGGAATAGAATAGAATTCTTTATTGGCCAAGTGTGATTGGACACACAAGGAATTTGTCTTTGGTGCATATGCTCTCAGTGTACATAAAAAGACAAGATATATTCGTCAAGAATCATGAGGTACAACACTTAATGATTGTCATAGGGTACAAATAAGCAATCAGGAAACAATCAATATTAATATAAGTCGTAAGGATACAAGCAACAAGTTACAGTCATACAGTCATAAGTGGGAGGAGATGGGTGATAGGAAAGATGAGAAGACTAATAGTAATAGTAATGCAGACAGTGAATACTTTGACAGTGTTGAGGGATGA
>QLTV01003390.1:2049348-2077069 GCA_003457575.1 Thermophis baileyi
TGGCAGTAATTGTTTTTTCTGCAGTTCTGATTATCCTCTGAAGTCTGTGTCTGTCTTGTTGGGTTGCAGAACCAAACCAGACAGTTATAGAGGTGCAGATGACAGACTCAATAATTCCTCTGTAGAACTGTATCAGCAGCTCCTTGGGCAGTTTGAGCTTCCTGAGTTGGCGCAGAAAGAACATTCTTTGTTGTGCTTTTTTGATGACGTTTTTGATGTTAGGTGACCATTTTAGGTCTTCAGATATGATAGAACCTAGAAATTTGAAGGTCTCTACTGTTGATACTGTGTTGTCTAGTATTGTAAGAGGTGGTAGAATGGGAGGGTTTCTCCTAAAGTCTACCACCATTTCTACAGTTTTGAGTGTATTCAGTTCCAGATGTGCCAATCAGTTTCTTTTAAATATTCTACATATGTATAGTTTTTGCTTTTTGACATTATATCTGTCAATGCCTTCCAGGCCTCTTTCAGCAAATAGGTCTAATAAGTAATTCCCATTAAATTATATGGGGGTTGCTCCCAAGTAAGTGAGTATAAGGTTGCAGACTTACTACAGTTAAACACAATTATTATATTAGTAGTTTGTTAGGCTTAAGAAACAAGAATGACACATGGAGTTACTTATGAACAGTTTCTTATAGTTGTTAACCTACAGACAGAATCTTACCAGACTAAAGCAGTTATCTGCATAACTATAGATACAGTATACTGCTAGGGAGGCTCTGTCCTTGGTCTCTTCCTGCCTACCAGGCATTCCAGGTTTCACGGTCTCTTTGCTTCTGAATCTCCAGACTACATTCCACCATATTAAGCATATTTTTTTGCACTTTATCTATAATAATGCATGAATGTGAATTGTGAAGAGAAAGGGGAAAAACAAAAATATAATAAGCCTGAAATAAATATTGGCTGCACAACCAAAACAATCTAGTTTGAAATCCTTATGATGCACAGAGCAAGTTATTATTTGGAAAAAAAACTCTGCTGCTTAAATCCTAAGGTCTTAAATTCTCCAAGAAATAGTTAGCTATATTTTTACATTAGAATGACAAAGCTCTCACATTTCTTTCAGTATATCAGTATGATACTAAAGCTATAGTAGTGGAACTAACTTGGTCTTCTTAATATGAAAAGGGTTTCACTAAGACTATTTAGGCTTTACTGTTTAAATCCCACTTTACAGTTGTTTCAATTTCACCAACTACACTCTGATAAAAATATAGTATGGTATGTGAATTAATGCCAAACATTAACTACCATGTCTGCAGCACCTGTTTCCCAGGCAAAACAATCATGCAAAAAGCTGTTATCTGCTATGATCCCGAGTTATCTTGATAACCAGATACATCTGCAGATTCCAGGGCTTTTGTCAGAATGAAAAAAAAAAAACCCAAAACAAGCATTTGCATTGTGAAGCAAGCTCCATCCAATATACACACATGTAATATTATGACACATCTGAAAAAGAGTTACAGTAGAACCTGCACTGTGACTTTGTGATATCCATATTTTGCTGCCTGCTCCCAAACTCCCATGGTTATAATAGCAGACTTTGGAATAGTTAGATCAATTGCAGTAAGTTTTGACAGTTACATTATCTGATATTTTTTTTGTAAGGAATGAAAAGAAGTGGATGTATTAAGTCTACAAGAAGTTTAACAAATACTGACAATTTAACCCTCAACATGAAAAAACCCCAAACCCTGATACAAATACCAGTCCCACTTCTTCTGTAGACATTATAACATATTCCTCTACATAGGAGAGAGCAAAGAGGATAAGTGGTGGAAAATAAAAAAAAAAGTTCCCTGGCTTGAAGAAAACCATTTTCACAATTTTATCTATGACATTTCTAGGACACTATACTTAGTTTTAGGTGATTATTGGGTGTACATCTAATCAAGATGTAATATTTTTAGGAAAACTAAGGAAAGTAGAAAAATACCAATAAAAATAACATGATTTACTAATGTATGTAAGTTAAATCAGAATTAATAAAGTTTTTAAAATTTAGGATGATTTTAGGTACCTTTTAAGGAACCAGGAAAATTAATCTTGTGTTATATTTCAGACTTTATAAACTTTTATACCGTATCTGCAATAGATTGTATGTAAGAGCAATAAATGCTCTTCACACTGAGGTTAAAAGTAAGCAGTACTGGATTTAACCTGCTTTATTCATGCTGTCATATATGATG
This sequence comes from Thermophis baileyi, assembly GCA_003457575.1. Lineage (NCBI taxonomy): Eukaryota > Metazoa > Chordata > Lepidosauria > Squamata > Dipsadidae > Thermophis > Thermophis baileyi. The sequence goes on from QLTV01003390.1 coordinate 2,051,547, forward strand.
AAGTACAGGTAGTCCTTGACTTACAACCATTCATTTAGTGACTAAAGTTTCAACGGCACTGAAAAAAGTGATTTTTTTAACCTAATGACCATTGCATGGTCACATGAGCAAAATTTGGATGCTTGGCAACTGGCATGTATTTATGATGGTTGTAGTGTCCCTGGTTCATGTGATCACATTTGCAACCTTCTGACAAGCAAAGTCAACGGGGAAGTCAGATTCACTTAACAACCGTGTTACTAGGTGCAGCGATTCACTTATCAACTGTGGCAAGAAAGATTGTAAAATGGGGCAAAACTCATTTGACTGTCTTGCTTAGCAACAGAAATTTTGGACTCAATTGTGGTCGTAAGTCGAGGACTATCTGTATTCCAACTTTCTTAAGTCAAGGCATTGTCTTAAATATGGAATCTTCGTATTTCTAAATCTGACACATACATATACCCTATTTAATTTTTTTAAAAGTTCCCTCTTTCATTTTCACTAAACAGCTTTTATATATATATATTATATATATAAAAGACCTAAAATAATCCCCTCAATACTTGCAGCACAGTCAGGTGTCATTACAGTATCAGAGATTCTGAAAACTAAAAAATACATCAACCATTTATCATGCATATTTTGCTGCTCCCGGAAACCATGACAAATCAGGATATCAACAAGCAAATGTATCTTCAGAAGATAAAGCCAAGTTTTAAAAAAAGATACCACAGCATGAAGATATACATTAACAATTTCAGAAACTTGCTATGAAAAATCAGATATGTAATTGCATCATTTATGTCTTTATAAGTACAATCACAGCCTGCTGTGCTTGTTTCAAACGTCTTACTTGTTGATGACATTTTCATTTTTACCACCACCTGGATTAAATCATCCTAGGTTTCATGTGATCGTGGCTATTTCCATATCAGTAAAATCAATACGTTATTATAGTTCTGGAAAAGAAAAACAGAAGCTGAATACCGAGATGTCTGAAAATCTAATTGAGAAATCTCAAGCTTAGCAGCCATTCAGATGTTTGTAAGGCAGATATGATATGCCTAATAATTGAACCCTTTTTATTCTGTATGTCGGATGGCTAAGTAAGTGCAGGTAGTCCTCGACTTACGACCACAATTGAGCCCAAAATTTCGGTTAAGTGAGACGTTAAATGAGTTTTGTCCCATTTTATGACCTTTCTTGCCACAGTGGTTAAGTGAATCACTGCAGTTGTTAAGTTAGTAACATGGTTATTAAATGAATCTGGCTTCTCCATTGATTTTGCTTGTCAAAAGGTTGCAAAAGGTGATCATATGACTTTGGGACACAGCAACGGTCATAAGTATGAACCATTTGCCAAGCATCTTAATTTTGATCACTCGATCATGGGGATGCTACAAAGGTCGTGTGAAAAATGGTCCTGTCACTTTTTTCAGTGCCGCTGAACGGTCACTAAATGAACTATTGTAAATTGAGGACTATCTGTAGTCCAGAACATCTTTCTCCAAACTTAACACTGTCCCAATCTCAAATAAGATACTAGATACTTGATACTTGGTATCTTATTTGATAAAGATACTTGTCAAAACTGTAAATGCTCTCTTTGGCAAGGGGTGCCTACAAGGTCAGCTTTTTCTGCCATAGTTCCCACCCTCAGAATATCCTCCTCGAGATCAGGTTGGCCCCAATCCTTCTGCTCTTTTGCAAAGCCCTAAAGATCCACCCAGTCCTTGGGCCCTGAGTTTATGACGAGCCAACACACCGGGTTGCGTTAGAGACTGCTGTATTTTTCTTAGCTGTTCTATATTTTAGTTTTTGCAGTTGTAATAATTTTAATTTTAAATATTGTTCGTCACCTAGTCACCTGTTCAAGATGGACAGCTAGATGAATTGACTAAATAAATAAATCTTCAGTTATCTTTATAAAATATAAAACCACATATTTTAAAACACAGAATGTTGGTTTTACTGTGTTATTTAAAACACAGAGTTGGTGGTAAAATTTAGGAAAGATACTCAATTTGGCTAAAATCACTCATGACCTGCTGCTTGGGAAATGATGTCTAAAATTTTCCACAGCACTCTATAGTAAGCTCAAATGATTGTGTTGTTCTTGAAATAGACCACTTATGTTGTTTTGTTGCTTATGATGATCTTCTTCTGTAACGTTCTATATTTTAAGAATACTGCACAAAACTCTTCAAACTATGCTAGCAACCATCAGAAATGGACAAAGGGTCTACCCACAAGTACCAGTAGATTCAACCAAAATAATCCAATTTACTTAGTTTGGCTGCAAATCAGGCTAAAGATTTGAGTATAGCAATATGGTATTTCAACTTTGTTTCTTTCTTTTTCACTCACTGTTGAATTTCACTGTTCAAGCACTGCCTTATCTATAGGCACCTGAAATTGAATGGTTGGTAAGTCTGGAAAGAAGCTTCACCAAGAGCCTAGTAGAGGTAGAAAAGAAATGCAGATTGGCCCAAGGTCAGAATTTTGTTCAGCTTCAATGGAGGCCAAGGCTATTTTATAATGTCAGATGCAGCCAGCCCTTGTTAAAAAAAACAAGATTAGAAATAACAGTATGGTTGTTATGTAGATAAGAAGGCAAAGATCTGGGTTTGATAGGTCAAACTGACCATTTGATTTAGGTCCTTAATCACTGAAAAAATATTTTCAGATGATATGATCCATCCTATGCAAAAGACCCAACCCCAAGCTACCCTGGGTTGCAACAAAGTAATTCTAGGGCAGTGTTGGCGAACCTTCTCGGCACGGAGTGCTGAAACGGGAGTGCGCGGGTGCGTGCGGGTGAGCACCGGAAACCAGAAGAGCAGCTCCCTGGCGGCTCCCGGGAAGCTGAGCTTCTGGTTTCCGGTGCACGTATGCACGCTGGTCACCTGGTCTTCTGGTTTCCGGCGCTCCCATGCGCATGAAGACCCAGAAGAGCAACGGGAGACGGCTGGCGTGCCCAGAGATATGGCTCTGCGTGCCACTTCGGGCACGTGTACCATAGGTTCGCCATTACGGTTCTAGGGTACTTGGGTTGAGGGCGGGTTGGGTTGGTAAGGTTGAAGAACTAAATGCATTTTTATTTGTCCTAAGAATGCTCAAAAGTAGATTTAAAAAAAAATAGGCTGCTGTATTCTCTCTCTTCAGGACAACCTACAGCATTGCATAAATAATTAAATCTGTCTACATATTACTGATTACTATATTATTCAACAGGCTTGTAGCTAATTGGTAATAATAAGGATGGAGGAAAGAGAGTACTCTACTTCCATAAAAATAAGGCAGTTCCATTGGATTTCTTAGCCTAACATTCTCTTACGTATCTATTTCGCCAATGTAAATACATTATAATTACAATAATTATAATAGCTACAATAAATATAAATTACATAATTGAAATCGAATGACTTATGCAAATCAGATGAGGCTGTATCTTCAATGGCAAGCCACAATCCTAAATGTAGTTCAAGACAGCATGTAGTTTATTCCCTGAATGTTTACATATTTCAAATAAAATAGCTCTGAACCAAAGAATTGGATGGATGGATGGATGGATGGATGGATGGATGGATGGATGGATGGGAAGATCTTCTGATAGACAAATTGCAGGCCAAAGACAACTCTGATCTTGGCATTTGTATGTCCTCTGCCAAACACCATAGTTTTGGGCCTCATAGCCAAGATTTTACAAATCCTTTCAGCAGCTGGGTTTGTTTGTTTGTTTCATTCTATCCCCTGGATTTTCATTAGCCTACTGTGCACTATTAAAAAAACAGACATCCCTGTATCCAACGTTCAACTGAATCTCTCCTCTGCAAAACCACACACATTCCTCCTCTCTCTGCTTTGCATCTTGTAATACGGTAACAGCAGCACAAGCCTCTTGCACCAACGTTTTCTGTAGCAGGTGCAGCTCAAAAGCCCTTTGCCTCTCTTCTGAGTAGCTTGCTCTGTGTGGTAATGACTGCTTACAGTCCAAGAAACTGAGAGTGCTCTTTGAAGAGCTCTGAAAAGCTGGGGAAAGGCAGGATTTATTTGCATCAGGTTACTGCGTACTGTAGTTCTCAATCTGCAACACATTAATCACCCGTCCATCAGAACTAAAGAGGGTAAAAACAGAACCTATCATGATCCTAAGCTGGTCATTTAGTCTTTTCAAAGAGGGTTACATTTACAGGCTGAAATGTTAGGAAAGGTAAGGCAATTCAGAAACTTCAAAAAAAAAATTGATTTCAAAAAGCCCAAAGAAACATCCAAGAAACTAAAAGAGCCTTCTTTAGCTGTGCACAAACTATTATGTTGAGGGGAAAGAAAAAAATATAGTACTATGTCAGATAAATCTCTTTTTCTAGAATAGGTGAGTCGTAAACTAGGACCTATGCAGCATTGGATGTTTACCTGGATGAAATATCAGAATGTGTTCAGAACTGCAGCCTAAATTAAGAGGGATAGCCAAGTAAGTCTCTGAGATTTGGTATAGCTTAAGAGTCCACTTCATTTCATACACCTTATTATTAAATTTATATGCTGTCTGATTTCCGATGACCCTGGGTAGTTTACAAATGATGTAAAACATGAAACACGACAATACAAATAGTATGAAATTTGAAAGAAGGTAGAGGTGGAAAAATAATGAACAGTGTGGAAACAGAAGAAAACAAACCTGTTTAAAGAGGCTCCAGTCACCTCCACAAAAGCCCAGGAAATGAAGGAGGTCTTGGGACCCCTTTGAAACACCAGCAGGATGTGAAGCCTTTGGACCTGGGGAGATCTACATCATTCTGATGGTTTGGATTACTCCACAAAATTGTCATAATAACTGTATTAGTCTTCTGTAGAATAAAATTGTAAACTTTGGAAGAGGTGCAGATTTTCTCAGACACTTAAAACTGTACAGTATGTACAGTACAAACTAAAGCATAGCCTGAAATAATGTTTTGGAAGAAAGTAAAAACCAATTGTCTCTTCAGAAAAGTCTGTTCATGTACAAAATAAAACCATCCATGTATTCAATTATTTATGAGTTCTACTAAATCACCCACAGGATTCAGAGAATTAATTTTCACAATTATTTATTCAAGCCAGTTGAAAGCAGGGGCAGTCAAAAAACAAACCATCTAATCAGTTGCAACTGGAATGTAAGTGCCAAACTGGGATGCCGGACAATACACAGCTCAAGTTAAGAATTTTTTTTTTTTTTTTAAAAAGAACCCGACTAATCAGTTTTGAAAGGGAGTCCCTCAAGCAGGCTGAGTGCAAAATCCAAATGAAGAGTAAAAAGTTAAAAGAAAAAAAAATGCAGATCACAGCATACTCACTTTGGAGCTGAGCCACTGCCTTCAATGAAACTAGTGCAGAGCGTGCGTTAAGTTTTCTGAATTTTGCAGGCTAAGCAGCTGCGGGGGAGGTGGCACAAAGCAAAGGGAAACGAAGGAATATGTAAAGAAAGCAGTTAGCCCCCCCCCCCCCCACACACACACACGCATTTACAATTTGGCTTCCTCCTGGCCCATCCAACGACGCCAGAGCAATCTCTAAAAATAGGGGGGGGGTTTGCTCGTTCAAAGGACCGGCCGTCGGACTGTATGGAGCGAGCGTGTGAAAGGGCTTTGCTCGCTGCAAGAGTTTGTTCCCGCGGCTTGCTTGCTTGCTCCGGAGAGGGACTAGCCCGCCACTTCGCTCGCAGGTGGCCTGGGAGAAGGGGAGGTGGTAGCAGCAACAGCGCGGCGGGGAGAGGTGGGGGCGAGGCTCTGGTCCCTCCGAAAGGAGTGGGGGGGGGAAGAGAGCTTGGAAGGTATAATGATTGCCATCCTGCAGCAATTTCCCTGTGTCATGGCTCCGGTATCCTAGCAACTGCAGCGAGTCGGGCCGGCAGCAGCAACAGCAGCCGCTTTCACACGGAGCCATTCAGGAGCAAGAGTCGCAGCAGCCTGGAAGCAGCAGCAGCAGCAGCTCCGCGGGGCAGGAGACGCCGTCCGCGTCGAGCGGCGGCCGCAATCGCAACCCCTAACAAAAGCCTCCGGGGAAGGCGGAGGGGGAGGGGAGGAGCGCCTGGAGCGGAGGGGCGACCCCGAAATCCGGAGCGCCAGGCAGGATGCGGGCTGGAGCGGCGGGCGACGCACTTTGCAGAAACTCCTTCTGCTCGCCGCGCCCGGCGGCCGCGGATGCGGCGAGGCTGAGGCGAGCGAGAGCCTTGCTGCTCTGACGGGGATGGCTCCGAGTCGACGGGGGGCGGGCTGGAGGGGCCGCGGGGTCTTCGGCGCCCACCTGCCGGGCTGCAAAGTTTCTCCCGGATTTCTCTCTGGGCTCCGAGGAACTTGCCTGCAGTTCTGACCTCCCCCCCCCCCATTTTCCCCGGTAAGAGACCAGACGGAGCTTCTGCGTTTGCTAAATGCTGCCATTTTGAACCAGAAACTCACCCGGGGATTCTGCAGCTTCCCCCCCTCCCCGTCCCTCGTCCCCGGTCCGCCACAGAAGCGGGGCTGGGAGCCCATCCCGCCTGGGCCACCGTGATGGGTGGCTCTCGTAGCGGCTTCTCTCTTCTTGGGGGCACCAAAAGGGGAAATGGCACCGTAGAGAAATCGCCTTCGGGAGCTTCTAAATTGAGGGACTGACGAGTTGAGACGATCTCCGGTTAATGGGCGCCTGGCAGATGGAAAGTGCCTGTAAATGGATGTCTCTTCGGCAGGAAGTTTTGTTCTGGGAACTCGGAACGAGACGCCGGTCTCCCTTTTAACCGACCCCACGGCGAAAGCGAAAACCGGTCTTCCGCATGGCCACCTTTAGCCCCCCAGGCTGTCCGTCATGCCGGGAATCCTCTTAGCTCCATCTTTCGCAAATTGCCCTCCGGAGGCACAGGCCACTTGGCTAATTACATTATGTAGGACAGCAGAGCAGCAGGTATGACAGCCATAATGTTTTATTAGGTTCTGTCCCTGCAGGCACGTTTCGACTTGCAGCAGCCAGGAAACTCTCCCAAGAACAAGCTGCTCTATTGGGAAGGCTGGATTAAATTATATCCAGACGGACTTGGAAGGTGGCTTCCCACCCAACCCCCCACCCCCCGGTTTGGTTTTCTTTTCTACTCATTCATCCATTGGGAAAGGCAAAGAAAAGTAGCCGGGAGTGGGCTTCTAGCATGCATGTATTCTGGTAGACCTTTTAGACTTGAAACGCTGCTGAAATCCTGGAAAACGGCATGAAACACCATCTGGAATTGCTTTGGTTATGTAGCAGGGTAATGGTATACCGATTCGTTGATGTAGCTTACTTTGATATATCTCTGTGCATGTTCCCCAAGACCGTCCACCTAGAATCAAGAGTTATTTCATCACATGATATTAATGAACAGTAGGTGGGCTTCCTTTGAGGAATTCTACCTCTGAGTCTTTTACTTTCCATATTAGTTAACACTGATCCTGCCTATATGTATCCTAGAGTGGGTTTTTTTCTATATTAAAAGCGGAATCTTTGGGTTCTGTGTGTGTGAAATCAAATCTTTTAAAATACAATAAAAGAGGAAGGAAGAGATCATATTGGTTGATGAATTACTTGAGGTATATTGTCAGAATCAAGATTTGGGGGGGGCATGGCATTTAATTTAATCAAACATAGTTGAATCTGGGGGTTTTCAGGAAATGTGGAGATTTAGCTGATGAAGGAAATAAGCTTATCTAGGATGCCGATTTCTTTTTTGTTTTCAAGGCAAAAGATTTAACTTTATGCAACATGTTGAAATGATTGCTGTTACCGTTCATTCTTATAATGTATTTCATTCACTCTGGGAAAAGCAAGGAATGACCCTTAATTAATATTTTCAGACAACTCTGAACAGTTTGTGAAGAACTGCAGAATTCAGTTGTCTGAATAACTGATTATAAAACCTCATGCAGTGATATAAACAAAATCTTGCATATTATTTCAAATTGCTTTTCAACAGAGAGCTTTTTGTTCCCCTGGTTATTCAAAATAGTGTCTTTTCTTTAAAAAACAACAACAGATTTAGTATTGTGTATTTCTATTGCCACTGCATTCTTTCCTCGATAGGCTGCAAATTCACTGATGTTACATAACCAGTTACCTTGAACATCGTACGTGATTCCAAATCAGGCATATGTCCAGAGAATATATTCATCCCTAAACTTAAAAAAATATTGTTATATAGAAAATAAAGATTGGTATGACTTGCTCAAAACAAACTTTTGATATTAAAATCCGGACTATTTCTTTAGTATAACAACGGTAAAATAGAAAGTCTAATTTAAATAAAACCCCTATATTATTCAAGACAGTATATAATATACATAATGCTAATGACCCAATACACACCAGTTTCATTTCCAACATTTTCTAATTTAATTCCTTTTTCTTTGCAAGATAGATGACCATTATTAAGCTTCTTGTGCAATCTAATCTTTTGGCATCATTCAAAAACAATACCTGAAACCAGGAAACAGCTTATTAGTTGATCTAATCTCCATAAGAAGGTACACATTCATAGCAAAAGAATAGGAAATATTAAATGCAGGCAGGAACACAAGGTGGTGTGAAGTCTTCATTAAGCTTTTTTTAAATCCTTTTAAGTCAATGCAAAATGTTTAAATATTGGTTATTGTGATATAGAAAAAGCCAAAACTGCAACAAAGAACTTTAAAGGGAGGATATAAACCGCAATTGGCAGATATAAAGTTGATTGTGAAGTATTTTTATAGAATAGTTGAAATTAATAGTTGAAATAGTTGAAAATCTTTAATTGGTTGACCTTCCCACAGATCTTTCACCTTTTGCCCTCAGTTGCTAATTCAAAAGTATCATGCTCTTTTCCATCCAATTCACATTTATGCATGTAGGAATGCATAAATTATAAATTAAATTATACTTCATGACTCTAATATGAGCAGTTAATGAAAGGAAGGGTGGAAGAAATCAGCACTATGTTGTTTTGTTTTCACTCCTTTGTATGTCCATGCATACAAATATAGCTTGCTGATGAATCAATCAAAAGCCCATCTAAGCCAGCATTCTGTTCTAACAGGGTCAGTTATCTCTGGAAATTATGCAAGTAAAATATGAGCACAAATGTATCTCCCAAGTTTGTGTGCCATGCCAGTTGGTATTTGGAGGCATACTTTTTCTAGTATTGAATATTAGTATCATGACTTCCATAAATATATTTGATACCCTTTCATTTACACACATTGGTGACAATTTTCTATCTTGTGATGAATAATTCCATAGACCAGTTACTCCACAGTATTGAGATACATTAGGTGGTCATAGATTATAGTACTATAAAAAGAAAGTTTTTTTTCCTTATGCACTACTTTTCAGCAGACACAATTTTGTCTACCTGGCTTTCCTTATTAGTTTATTTTATGAAACTAAAAGCTCCTTGTTTTGTTTGTATTTTTCTGACTTTCTAGTTCTATCTCTGTTATGTGCTGAGATAACAGTTCCACATAATATTGCAGTGGAGATTTGAATACATGCATTACAATATTGTTTGTGTCTTAATCCTTTCATACTTATCAGGTCAGGAAATATTTAACTTGGCAGATTTCCTTTTTCATTCCTTTAATGTTCAAGCAGGGAATGACAATCATTTAAACAAACTAAATCTTTTCACACTCCTTCTCCTGCCTACATCAGGCTGGACCACAATTTTTATTCCTTGTGGGATCTTTGCCAGAACAGAAGTAAAATGGGTGTGGTGTGTAGCCAAAAAAACCCAACAACAACAATAAAATTTGGGGTCAAAAGATGATATCTCAAGATTCTTAACAAAGTTCTAAATAAATGCTACCATAGCCTTAAAAAAAAAAAGCCTACTTAGAAACCTAGTCTCCAGACCAGTTTGTAACATACATCCAGTTGTGAAGATTTGAGACAGAGTTAAGGAAGTTTCCAAGTACTCACTACCCATAGTGAACCAGAAAGATTGAGCAGAAGTCAGTTTAGAGATTCTATGAAACGGGTAGACTTATATTTACAGTAGAGGACCCTTAAGGGATTTGAATGTTCCAGTTTCACTTAAGGATAGATATACAAAGGAATTTTTTTATGCAGCATGGAAAAAAAATATGAGCTACAGTTTAGAATAAAGCTGTGAAATTAATTTACCTCTTCAACCATCCATGCCTGTTACAGCCTTCTATAATCCACATTATGTTTACCTCCTTTGCATACAAATGCATTGTTTCAGTAGTTTGAATTACTCACATGCTTTGAATTACTCATATGCTACTCATATGGTCAAATTTGCTACTTGTAACCTCCAAGAATAGTCTAACATAGTCTAAACAGGAGTAGCATTCATTCCCCTATATGCATGTCAACATACATATACATTATTGCATTCATTGATGTGAAAATGGCTTTAGTTTTTCAGATTATATGAAGTATGATACATCATCTTTACCTGCTTTTATTTAGCCCAAAGCCATAGTAAACATGGTGAAATCTTGAAAAAGTTACCCATCCTTGGGGCTAACAAAGAGAACATACTCCTTCCTGTACTTATGCAACTTAAGGCATGGCATTCAGATAGGGACATCATTACTAAGAGCATCTATAACTAGATTTTTTGCTACTGACTTGCTCATAATAAAATTTCCGGGGGTCTGATGAAACTGGCTTTGTGAAAGCATTTAGTCACTAATAATTTCCACAACAGCATCCCTTTGAACTTTATCTAATCAGAACCAAGTGTGAACAAGAATGCTGTCAGTGCTTTCACATCATTTTCCCAAGTGTGTTTTTTTAAGAAGAAATGCTCCTTAAGATGCAGTTCCATTGCAAGTTAAAGAGATAGTGGATGTAATTAAAATGAAGTTTAATTAAAAGTTGAGGTGTGAATATACTTTTTCATCATTAGTATAACTAAATGGCATAATACAGTAGGAAATATTAAGGTAGAATTGTTACATGGTGACCAGAAGGAAAGAGAAGCAGATGGGATTATCAATAAATATGAAATGTTGAGATATTAACATACTTTGAGGTTTGGGGATGTACACATGACAGATGTAAAATTGGGTTACAGTCAGAACATGGTGTCATGCATGAATTTCGGGGGGGGGGGAACCCTGATCCTAGGATAATTTATTTACAAATGTAATTCATGTCAGTTATAAGCTGACTGTCTAGGTGATTAAGGTAGAATTTAATTCATTAAGCTCTCAAAAGAAAAATGAAACAAATCAGCCAAATAATAATACTATAGACCGTAAAACTGATACCAAAACAGAGTTATAGAACAATAAAATAAACTCCATCTAAAAACAATGTTCTTCCTGACTAAAGTAGTTGTCAAGTTTCATGAGGAAAAGATTGTGCCTGGTTACCAATGAAAGGTCTACAATAAAAGAGTTACCAATAAAACAGTCTTTATCTGATCCCTGTAAATCAAGCAGCCAGTAGAGGTAGACCTAACAGTAAGACCACTGGAGCTGATTGAAGGGCTTTGATGTAGCAATATGAAAGAGGCAATCCTTCAGTCTTCAAAAATCAATAGCAGCATTTTAATTGGGCTGAGAAATTAGGTTGATATGGATGGTTGTTTTCCACTCACTAAGCCACAACAGTTTGTTGGTTTCAGCACTTTCTATTTGCTGTCTGTGAACAATCTTTAAAGGCAGTCCTACCTGAGGAATACAGTGATTACAGTAGAGGATTGGATCAGAGGTGAAATTCAGCAGGTTCTGACAGGTTCTGGAGAACCGGTAGTGGAAATTTTGAGTAGTTCGGAGAACCGGCAAATACCACCTCTGGCTGGCCCCAGAGTGGGGTGGGAATGGAGATTTTACAATATCCTTCCCCCAGGAGTGGGGAGGGAATGGGGATTTTGCAGTATCCTTCCCCTAGAGTGGGGTGGGAATGGGGATTTTGCAGTATCCTTCCCCTGCCACGCCTACCAAGCCACGCCCACAGAACCGGTAGAGAAATATTTTGAATTTCACCCCTGGATTGGATTATAAAATGGACAGAGCTTGCAGAAATTGCAAAGCTGATCTGTTTGGGAGAGGAGAGGGACAATAAAGACTTTTAAAAGACTGGAAGCCTTAAATGGTTACTGAAAGAAGAAAAGGCTTGGCCAATGATTATGGATTTGGGGATTAGAAAGGGCTAAAGAAGGAGGGGGAAAGAGTAAAATGGTGATTACTCAATTGAAGAAAGAGCAGAATTAAAAATTCTGTTTTATTTTTATCATTTTTATTTTTTCTATTCCCCCCCATTTTCTTCCATTTCTATTGTATTATAAAATTTGCATATTTTTTTAAAATGAAAATACAGAGGTGACTAAAGCCTACAGAAGCATAGCTGTTTTGATAGAAAAGTTCTTTAGAGCTAATATAATCTATAGATAGAAAGAACATAATCAGGTTCCGGAGTGCTAGTGGTGTGCAAAGTTGTTCTTAGGCAGTAGTAAAGCACGTATGGACCTCTATGCAAAACAGTAAAATCCCAAACTATTAAACCTGCATCTTCTTTTGTGTCTATTTCAGCTTGTTCCCTCCAGAACAAATTCCAAGCCTTGATTTATTGGAATTCATATGCATAGAAGAAAATGTTCTAGCACTTCGTCTGATGCTAAGTTATTGTAAACAAAAAGAAAAGGAAGCTTCTCAGTTGATCCAGCAGTAGATGATGATGATGATGATGATGATGATGATCCACAGGCAGCATAGCTAATACCATGCGGTCAGCTTGGTGATAATAAAACCGATAGGTTGTTGTAAAGGATTCTCTTCCTCTTGTCAATTAGTATGACGTTGCATCATAGGTCTCACATGCTTCTTTACATGAGGCTGATTAGTCAATAGTAACTGAGCAGACTTAAGAAAGATTGCTTTAAAAGAGATCATCGCTCTTACATTCTTTTACTCTATTTTGCCACAGGAGCCGATGCTGCTGTAGGGAACCTCCTCCTGGATAGCCAGCCATGATTGCCACTGGAGGCCTCTTGAGGATCTCAGCCAGAAAACAGGATCCCTTGCGGCCTCAGGGCCAAGTCTCCAAACACAAGCGCAAAGCAAAAAAAAAACTCAAGAATGATGTGGTGGTGGTAAAGGGCAAGCTCAAAATCTGCTCCCTCTCTGGCCTCATTGCTGTCTGTGGCATTCTAGTGCTGCTTGTGGGGATTGCCTTGGCTGTGGTTGGCTACTGGCCCAAACCCCTTTATAGGACAGGGGGCCTTGGCCACAGCCCATTATTGCAATCATACGGGAATGCCCCTGAAAGCCACACAAAGAACCACACACAAGAAACCAGAGAATCTTACCTAGAAGGCATCAATTCTTCTTTCTCTGGCAACCGGAAAGCACTTTCTCCATCTCTGCCTGCCCCCTCATCACCCTCCAGCTCAACAAATTTGCTTTTCCATCTTTTCTCTAGATATTTGCATTCAGACAAGCTCAAAGTGCTTGGGCCCCTCATCATGGGTATTGGCATCTTCCTCTTCATTTGTGCCAATGCAGTGCTGCATGAAAATCGTGACAAGAAGACTAAGGTTATCAATCTGAGGGACCTGTACTCCACTGTCATAGATGCACACAGTCTTCGGCCAAAGGATGGGGCGCTCTCTGCTGTGGCCTCGGTCCCAATAAATGGCTTTGTTAACTGTGTGCAATCTTGTGGGCTGGAGTTGAAACCTGGCAGCAGCTCGGGAGGAGAAACCTTAGGAGCCACTGCCATGCTTACCAAGAATACCTGGCACCCATCTGTGAGTGCACCCCTCTCCCCTCCTGACTTGGCTTCCTCACCTCGCTTCTTCCCCGCTTCTAGACAAGAGCAAATACCCAGCTTGGCTGACGCCGTTTATAGCATCTATAAAGAAAGAGCTGCATTGGCCCAAAGCACCCGTTACCCATCTTGTACCCCCACAGATAGTTGGGACCAACACAGCACTGCCAGTTCCATTGTGGGCTCCTCACTGAGCACCTTCACATTGCTACCACTGGCTCAGGGGGAAATGGCTGATAGAGACTATGGTGACTGGCAGAGACTGCTGGGTGAACGGGATGGCCGAGAAATTCCTCGGGGAGAATTTGAACTTAGTCTAAAAGATCTCAGGAGCAGCTACCTAGATACAGCGCAGGAACTGACAGTGTTGCCCAGGATGAACAAGCGTAAAGTAGTGCTTCGACGCCAGAGCACAAGCTGCCTCCCTGATTCCAGGAGATCCCTGTTCCCTGAGCCCTTTCAGACATTGGGTAGTAGTACTGACCTTGACTCCAGTCTTTTAGCTAAAGCTTCATCTTCCAGCTACTCCAGATCCCTCGATTTGGGGGATTCTCATCTGCCTACACCATCTGTGGATCAGAAAGGTTCCCAGAGCACTCAGTGTGATCAGTACAGAAGCAATAAGGGCTACGCTCCACTGGAGGAGTCGGGCACCTCCTTGGAGTCTGTTGCCAATACCCCAGCCCATAAAGCACCTGAAGACTGTGAAGTCAGCTCCAGTGAGGAAATTGGCTCCTCACAGAGCACCAGCAAGGAACAAACAGAGCAGCAGCCTTTGAAAATTCAGAGACAGTATACAAATAAAGAGAAACTTTTCATGATCTCAAGATCAGATGCCATTGTTGGCCTGGAAGATGCAGATCTGGAAAACATTGGCATTTAAAAGTTGAAATAAATTGGAGACAAACATCTAAACAACTTGTAATCCTTCTGCCCCTTGTGGATCTAGGAAACGGGCCAACATCCAAAGAGCTGAAGTAGGATATCCTTGAATTGCATCGGTCAATTCTTATAAAAGTCTTCAGGAGAAGCACTTACCAGGTGTTTGTTTGCATTGTAAGCCTCTTTTCTTTTCAAGCCAAATTGTAGTCCACAATGACTGTTCAGTAAATTCAATGGAATAACAGGAATAGAATGTTTGACAATAATTGTGCACTTTACTGATTTTTTTAAATTCTATTTACCCATTTTCTTTCTGTCTGTTTTTGCTATGGCATACCTGCACACCCTTTCCCCATCTTTAGATAAAGGTGGTTTTCAAGCCAGCAAAATGCATCTCTTTCTTAATGTTTTGTTAGTACGGAACACTGTTTTCAAAGGATTAACAGCTGAATACTAGGCAAAAGATGGCAGGTAAAAACCTGCACTGTTTTTATTTCTGTAATAGTAGTATCAGGAAAAAAAGGGGGGGTAGCACTGTGGCCAGCTGAACAATCAGATTCCTAAATTCAAATAATGAGTACTTTATTGAGTATTATTGCACATGTATCAATTAACAGCATTAATAATCATTTTTAAATGAAATAAAATACGTTTACAATGACAAAACATATTTAGGTAGCATTTAATTTTTCTGCTAAATGCTTACAAAAGAAACCAAATTTTGTTTTCAGTGTAAGAATTAGGGATTTTCTTAATCTTCATGGCGGAACAGAATATATCCTTAAGTATTTACTCAGTCATAGAAGCAAAGTAAAATCTTTTTAATATAAGTGGGAAATCCTATTTTATGCATTACGGATCCTATAACTGGACTTTTAAAAATCTAAATGGACCAGTAGACAGCATTAAATAAAATGTTCTGCAGCTGCCACCTTCAACTCTTTGTTCTGATTTTTATAGCCCAATCATTTTTTAAGTATTTTTTGTGTTTCACTATTGAAGAATCTGTTTCTTAAAACTATAGGCAAATCTGTTTCTTAAAACTATAGGAAATACTAATTTCTTTCTGGGCTGGCTTAATATATTGTAAAATTGAGTATAAAATACCTTAATCTAATTATGGGAAGGATTTCTTTGCCAGCTCAACCTCCCCTGAGAATAAGAGCAAATACATTGCTTTTGTATACCATAATTGCCCCACAGTTTAAAATATTTATATCTTCCACATAATAATAACCAAACATTGATCCATAATGAGATGATTTTGGATATAATTTTGTTTACTGCCGATAGATTGCTTTTACAATAGCTTTCGCCAGTTAAGATTGATTAGTCAATCCTAAAATGCTTATTTCAGCATCACCATGAAACCTGCTATCCAAATGACTGTCAGTCATATTTAATAGCTTAATTTGATCGGCCATTGCCAACAGATAAATGTTGTACTGCGCTGTGAGTCAACCAATATCAATCAGCAGAACAAGATGATTCAGTGCCATTATAGTAAGTATAAGGTATGATGCAATGTGGTCATTATAGCTCTATAAACTTTAAATTTGATTTTAGAGTGTGTACTTCTGAGTGTGTTGAAGTACAAAGAAGTTCTATGCATATCATAATCCTATCTACAATTTAAAGCAGTTGCATCTTTTTCATGGATCCTATTCTTCTTCCTGGGATCTGTTACCCCATGATCCTAGGAAAGAGGCAGCTGCTTTAAAGAGCTGCAACACACAATAGCTTTGTATTTCCACATGTTCCAAATCACCATTTTGGAATCAAATCCAAAGCACTGCAGAGCTTTAATAATGTATTGCACAGAACTGTATGATGCCCATCTAGATCAGTACAAACAAATACATCTCATTTAAATATCCAAAATAGTGCAGTTGAGAAGTACCACAAATACCAGTCTTGGTTGTAGCTTTTGTCTGGATCTAGGTATTCCCAACTGCAATTTGCAGTGCATTATGTTCCATTTAATCTAGCCACAATTTCCTCACCCCATCATCAGTTTTGTAGGAGGAAGCTCTTTAAACACTTTCTATATTTTTTTCACTCTGGTCTGGTCTAGAACAAATGATACATTTTGTTTTTAAAACTAAAGAGGGATGATGTGAGTTATATATGTGCCTGCCTGAATTCTGACATGATTATAGCTTTAGATTTTCAAATGGAAATTTCCCAGCATGTATTGAAAGATTATGTTATTGACATATAACATTGCATGTTATTGACATGCATTCTCTATATCATTATTCTGGTTCCTGACAACAATCTAATGTTAGAAAATTTCCAGTAGAAAAAAAAACCTCCGTTTTTATAGATCTCCATTCAGAAAACCTCATATTCAGCAGATTCAATTTAGCTTAGGCATTACCCCACATAATAAAGTTGGACAAAACCTAATTCACATAATTTGTTTAATTATGTAATTCATATTTTGTAAAATATCCATTCCTGCTAATTGGTCCATAAATGTGAGGTTTTGCTGTAATGTCAACTTCAATTTCACGAGATTTATAAACTCTTCTATTTTGTAGTGTCAGAAGTAACATCTAAAGGATATAGAATAGAATAGAATAGAATAGAATAGAATAGAATAGAATAGAACAGAACAGACTCAAACTTAACCCAGACAAGACCGAGTGGATGTGGATATTGCCTCCGAAGGACCATGTTGATCGTCCTTCCTTGGTTCTGGGGGGAGAAAACTTAATCCCCTCAGAACAGGTTCACAATTTGGGTGTCCTCCTGGACTCACAGCTGAGATTATATCAACACCTGACAGCAGTGGTCAGGGGGTCCTTTGCACAGGTGCGCCTTGTGCCCCAATTGCGGCCCTATTTGGATCAGGAGGCTGTGCTCACGGTCACTCATGCCCTTATCACCTCATGTCTGCAATTCTAATTATCCGTTGAAGTCTGTGTCTGTCTTATTGGGTTGCAGAACCAAACCAGACAGTTATAGAGGTGCAGATGACAGACTCAATAATTCCTCTGTAGAACTGTATCAGCAGCTCCTTGGGCAGTTTGAGCTTTCTGAGTTGGCACAGAAAGAACATTCTTTGTTGTGCTTTTTTGATGAAGTTTTTGATGTTAGGTGACCATTTTAGATCTTGAGATATGGTAGAACCTAGAAATTTGAAGGTCTCTATCTTAGGTCTCCAGCAATCTACATCTGTATCTTTTGAGATCCTGTAGCAGCTATTCCAAATGTCAGAATTTGTGACAATACTGTTTTCATTTCCATTCCCACTTCCTTAAGTGTTGGTTTATTCAAAAAAAGAGGGTGAAGATTGATTGTACGTGGCATTTCTAAATTGACTTTTCTATTTATAATGAGTATTAATTTTGTAATTCATGTACAGCTGCATTGGCTGAACATGCATTATAGCAGTTCAGTTCTTATCTTTGGCAGGGTATAAGAATCTCACTTTGACAGGAACCACTATTGAAGCCTATTCTGGATTTCTTAATAATTTGTCTGAGAGCAGAGCAACTGGATCTTGCACCCATTTTCATTTCATAGTAAGCCGTTTTGAAGTACTAAGAGAAATTAAAGGGTAACTAGATTTCATGATGCTTTGGAAAATCAAAAATCAAAACAATACTTAAAAACATGCTGGTTGATCCAAAGATACACAAGTGTCCTTCAAGTCATGAATTAGCTCGAGTCCTAGAAGGAAATCTGGATCAAATCAGATCCTGTAGCAGCCGTTCCAAGTGTCAGAATGTGTGACAATACAGTTTTAATTTCCAGTCTCACTTCCTTAAGTGTTGGTTTATTAAAAAAAAAAAGAGGATGTAGGTTGGTTGTACAGGGCATTTCTAAATTGGCTTTTCTATTTATAATATTAATTTTGTAATCTATGTACAGTTGCATTGGCTGAACATGCATTATATTGACAGGGTGTAAGAATCTCACTTTGACAGGAACTGCTATTGACGCCTATTCTGGATTTCTTAATAATTTGTCTAAGAGTAGAGCAACTGGATCTTGCACCCAAGATGCAGTTGCAAGATCTTGCATGAAAATGAAGGGAAAGTTCAAATATATTCCTTTGGTTGTGTTAGAGATACTTCAGTGATGGTTCAACTCTGGGAGGAAAATAATTGAATAATCAAAGTTTCTTTGATAGTTTCTTCTTCCACTAAGGCAGGGGTGTCAAACTCACGTCGTCACGGCAGCATCACGTGACATATCGGGACTTTCCCCCTCCCTTCGCTAAACCGGGCGTGGCCAGTGCGTGACACATTCAGCCCACGGGCCAGGAGTTTGACAGCCCTGCACTAAGGTATCATCTATTGCATGCAGCTGACATGAGAATGACTTATACTTTCTTAATGAACTGGATTTTACAATCATTTCCTTTTAGTATTAATTACCAAATATTAAATGGGACACAATGGATCAATGCAACAATGTTTACTTATTAGGGCTGTGCAGCATTTCTGAAATGCAAAATAGTGTTCAAATATCCAGGAGTGGACCTCTTTCTGTCTGCTGCTCCTAAAACCAACATGTCTTTTTTGGGATCTCACAGTCTCTACATGATTCTTTTCTGGAAAAGGGTATAGCTGTTTTTTAGGAAGTGCAGATATGCTCTTTGTTCATATCCTGCACGCCTCTTTTGGCCTTTGAATCCCAAGCGTTGGATAACTGAATAGTCATATCCATAGAAATTCAATGGCAATGAACCAGAAGTCTTTTGTTACTATAATTAAGTCATACGTCTAAAAATAAAAGCCGTACTGATGGATTGATTTAAAGATGAAAGCTGCCAAGAGAGTCACTGTGTGATTCAGCTCAAAGCTAAAGGATGTTTGTGTTTAAACAATAGCCAATATTCTTAAAACAATTGAGCGCTCATATCCTATTTTCTCCAAAACGACTTTGCTTTTATTGGGAACTAGGGATTTCACTGATGTTGCACTATGATGCAGATAGTTCCATCTGTCTCAGGGAACAATACTGTGTAATACCAGTATTACATTTTTTCCCCTTTTTCTAAATAATGCTATAAAGAATATCACTTAGGATCAAAGTTACCTGGTTCAACATGGAAGGGTACAATGCAGATACATTTATGTAGGTCTGAGAATGTGCGGTCTTTCAAAAGTACTTTGTCGAAGTACATGTTTTAGCTTTTCTCACTACTGAGCCTGATGGTGGGAGCAGGTGGATGTTGTTCAGCTGATGGGCCATATGTCTCCCTCCTTGCTCCGATATTTAGACAGAACATACTTAATCTACAAGGTCATAAATGCCACAGTGGTATAGCAAGGCACAAGTATTTCTCTGCCAGAGCAGACATATTTTCATGTCACAACATCATTTATTAGTAGCAATAGAAGTTGGAGTATATGCTATAAGTGTAAATGCTGGTGGAATCCTCTGTCAATGACCAAATATGGGTTCATATTGTGGAGGAAATGTATAAATATTTATTTAAATGGCACATTATGTGTTAAGCATAGTATGCCTCTTAAATCAGCTGCTCTTGTCTCCTTTCCTGGGCAATGTTAACTGTTAACGCCCAGCATACCTTACCCAAGGATGCTGATGGAAAAGCCCAAAACTACAGAACAGCGACATGTAGTAAGCCACACACATCCCTCTCCTTGACGTACCCTATCAACCATTTCATGCATGTAGTAGCCATCCTGTGAATAGTAGTTAGGGCAGTAAAACATACAGCTAAAGAGTGGGTAACCATCAATCCAAAGTGCAGCTTCTGTTTGTTTAATTCCTAACTGGTGGGACCAAAAACTCTGCCAAACTTTTCTTTCAAGTGGTCTTCTGCAAAAGAAAGCTCTGCTTTTATGCCTTACTCTCAAGAAACATCAGCATTTAGTTTTAAAAATTTCTATTGCTGACTGGTGATGCTCAAAGGAAGCCCCATTCTTTTTCTCAGTGCAATTAAAGTGGTAGGAGAGATCATGCTCAGAGAAGGTGAGGTCCTATCAAATAATGCTGCCTATTGTCCAATTTGAAATGTTTAACATCAAACAGTTACTTAAAATGCATTCATACGATGTTTCTTGTTTGTTTTGTTTCTCTCTTTTTCTTTCTGAAACAAGCCCCTATCAGCTTGCAGATTCTTCATACGTTACTTCTTGTTGGATATGTGAGAAGATCTACAGAACACAAGAAAAAAAATGGCCTCATACATTTGTCTTGTACTAAGAAACAAATGGAGATCCAGTTTGGTATAGTGGTTGAAAGCAGCAGGCTAGAAACCAGGAGACTTTTGAGTCCTAGCTGTACCTTAACTGGCCAGCTGGATGACCTTTGCTCAGTCATTCTCTCTCAGTCCAAGGAAGCAAGCAATGGCAAGTCACTTCTGAAAATCTTGCCAAGAAAACCACAAGGACTAGTCTAGCTGTCACCAGGACTCAAAAAAGTATAGGATTTCGTACCACATTTACTCTCATTCATTTTCCAAACAACATAGAGGGTAAAATAAATGATTAACCCTAACCCTTTTAAGTGTTTCCAGAAAAAAAAAGAGAAAAATTGAAAATATTTTTAATTACACAATTGCTTATATGTTAATAATGTATTTGATAATTACGCCTTTAAAATCATCAAATGTATGCAAGTAATACCAAATAAAAACAAGTCTTAGGCAAAAAAAAAAATGCTCCCAACTTATTTGTGTTTGCTAAAGAATGACAAAAGGATGTATCTGTCCTTTTGAAACTTACTTCCAGAAAACAATGACTCGAGAGCTTCTGCCTGAGGCCTGCAGATAATGCTCAAGCTAAAAATATCTGGGCAAGATAGGCTGCAATCCTATGCTGACTCCAAAATAATGCCATTGAATTTAATGGGATTGAATTGACAAGTATGAAATCAGATGATCAATTAAATATTTTTTATATCTTTTCTGGGCACGGAGGAATATTTCCAGATAGCATAATTACCCTTTTTGTATATATTTGGAAAATACTAAAGGAACCTTCATCAAGTGCATTTATGTCACATTTTTTTGTTTTACTAACTTAGAGTCACTATTTTTTAAGCTGACAATGAACTGGCTAATCATTTGGATGTTCAGATGAAAGGTAATTAATCTAAGTCGAAAAGCTGGAAAGGGCCCTTTCAGTTCAACGTCTTTAATGCAGGAATCTATCCTGCTTCTGCTTGAAGTTATTTATTCAATTATTTGACCTTCCATAATCTACTAGGACTCCTGGCAGTTAATGAATTCACATAACATGAAATATCCATGGTAAATATAAATTATATATGAATTAATAAATAATCCCCCAAACCCATATAGAAAATGCAGACAGCAGCCACTAAATCTACAATTGTTCTGGAAGAATTCCATCTTCTGCAAGGAGCACTTTGATGGGGCCAGGATGCTGGCTGGGGTTGTCCGAAATGATGTCAGTTAGCATTGAGAGGCCCACGGAATCAGTTGGGCAGTCATAGAAATTGAATAATTTTTTTAAAAAAAATATTTCAATCCTGGAAGTGCTTACCTAGTCCATTGGTAAACTGAATATTAGAACTCTCTTCTAATCCAATAGGGTTTTTTTGTTCATGTCCTTTAAAAAGCCTTTAGTTTCTTTATATATATATATATATATATATCAAAGCATGGAACCTTTTAATGATAGCATGCATACCCTCATAGAAATTGTGAATTGGTCACAGTGAAAGTATTCAAAATATGACTTCGGTGACCCAACTTTTAATCTCGTACTAATGAAACAACACATGTCTCAGTATACAGCTTCAACTGACCTACTCAGGGCTCTAAGAGCATTTGAAGAGTCATGGGAGTAATTAAATAGAGCTTAATGAGAGCGCTTCTTGATTCATATTTTTCTCGGTGAGAAAAATGCATTTTAAGAAAGTAGGCTTTCTTAAAAAGAAAACAATGGTTTACAATCATTTCATTAAGACAAAATAGATAGATAAAATGACTTCTGTCATACTATAATATCATTTAATATCACTATAATATCAAAGAGCCGAGGTGGCGCAGTGGTTAGAGTGCAGTACTGCAGGCTACTTCAGCTGACTGTTCAGCAGTTCAGCGGTTCAAATCTCACCGGCTCAAGGTTGACTCAGCCTTCCATCCTTCCGAGGTGGGTAAAATGAGGACCCAGATTGTTGGGGGCAATATGCTGACTCTGTGAACCGCTTAGAGAGTGCTGTAAAGCACTGTAAAGCGGTATATAAGTCTAAGTGCTATTGCTATTGCTATTTTGAGGAATAGCATTTCAGGAGGACATATAATGCTGTTCCAAAATATTGCTGGAAATATCTTAAGGCCAGAAATAACATTAGCAATGAAGAAAGATGGAAGACAGTAGTAAATGCTCACCTTTTCATATAAAGAAAATGTCAGGAGTCTCCAACCTTGGCAAATTTAAGACTTGTGGACTTCAACTCCCAGAATTCCTCAGCCAGCGAGGAATTGACGTCCACAAGTCTTAAAGTTGCCAAGGTTGGAGGCCCCTGGTTTACACTATACAATACAATCACCCACTTGGTCAACTGAAACACTTGTTTCCTTATTCTTTATCCAATTATGGAGAGCAGGGAAAGGTCCATGCTGAGCAGCTGCCTTGTTATCCCATTGTCACCCCATCATGCTCCCACAGCCCTTCCTTGCATTGCAGCTGAAGGTAAGGAGCAAAGACATTGATGCAGGGACAAAAAAATGACAGTGGCAAAGTGCCAAGTGTGTCCTGGCCATGGACTGCAACATACAAATAACAAATGCCTGAATGTGATTAAAGAGTTTCAGACATGACATATTTACTATGGATAGCATACTTCAATGGAAAAAATGGCCATCCAATGTGCATATATAAACATGAATATGCATATGTGTATACGTATATGTGAAAGATTTCATATGATAATAGTACCTTCTGTGGCAGGTATATTCAATACCCATAGACATTTGCAGAAGAGGGCACGATGGCTCCACAATTGAGCACACTGAGCTTGTCAGCTGGAAAGCCAACAGCCTGGGTTCGATACCCGAGCACCATGCAACAGGGTGAGCTATCATTCGTGCCCCAGTTCCTGCCCACCTAGCAGTTTGAAAGCATGCAAATGCGAGTAGATTAATAGGTACCACTTCAGTGGGAAGGTAGCAGCATTCCATGTCCCTTTGGCTTATAGCAATGCTGGCCACATGGAAACTGTCCCCAGACAATGCTGGCTCCCTCAGCCAGGAAACAGAGATGAGACCACGCCCTAGAATCGGACACAACTGGACAGAGAAACCTTTACCTTTTACTTTTAGACATTTGCATATTTCTCAATGAACGAGTCACCATACAAAAAAGTTAGGTATTATTAGCATCATCTCTGAGATGGAAATTTTCTTTTGTGTATCCCTGTTTCTCCTTAATCACAGATAGTGCCATTGAGGTAATAATATTTATTTATTAATTTATTTATTAATAAAATTTGTATGCCGCCCAACTCCCAAAGGACTCTGGGTGGCTAGTCTCTAGTTCTACAAATCAATTCATATTTTTTAGATTAAATCAAGATCAGGATCATCAGCTTCAGAACTACACCACTGCTCTCACTTGACAAGCTATCTGTCACTCACCTTGTTCAAACTCTACGTATTGAAACAAAGTCCTTTTAATTAATTTGGATGAAAAATGCAGGCATAGAAGAAGAGATGAGTCTGGCTCTTCTCCTGCGGGAGCAGGTGAATGCCAATAAAGCTCTAAAGTTTGAAGTTAGTTCATCACAGGCTTTGGAATGCAAGGAAATTTGGATATTGTGAAAGCTAATTTTGACATTATTGCCATTTGCAGTTAGAATGCCAAGTTAATGAACATGATAAATACTTCCCTTAGTTGTAAGTGAACAGTGAATTATTTTGCATCATGAAAAAGGAATAACTGTTACATACAAATGTCAGTATTGAACTGTTATATAAGCTTGTAATTTGAATAGACAAGCCGTCCTAAAACAATATAAGTATGGCTTACCACATATTTTCTATGCTCTATAGAAAATTAATGAGCTTTAGTAAAATAATTGCTGCATGGAGGAATGTTTGTTAATAGGTCACATAAGCCAATTACATCTATAAAAAGAGCTGTAATTAAACAGTTGAAGAGTCTTAAAGATATTGCCTCTCAATCATTCTTACGTTTACATGGGCAAACATTAAAAAAAAATGAAAAAATATTTTTGTTGCATTTGAACACCAACTGAAGCCAACAGTTAAGAGCCAGACATTGTCTTTGCACTGTAATTACCTGGTGCACACTCAATGCTGATCCAAAGTCATCTTTCACCATACATAAATCTATTATCTTGTATTCTAGATTACTGACATAGAACATAGAATCATAGGACTGGAAGGGACCTCGGAGATCTTCTAGTCTAACCCCCTGCTCAAGGCATGAGACCTTACATCATCCTGGTCAAATGGTTGTCCAGTCTATTTTTGAAAACTTCCAGTGATTGAGCACCCACCCATCCGGAAGGCAAGTTATTCCATTCATTAATTATTCTCATTGTCAAAAAATTTCTCCTTACTTCTAGATTCAATCATTCTTTAACAAGCTTCCACCCATTATTTCTTGTCCTACCCCCTCTGCTTTGGATAACAAATCAATCCCATCTTCTCTGTGACAGCCCCTCAAGTACTGGAATACAGTTTTGTTCCCCCTCATCCTGGTCTTCAATAGGCTAGACCAGTGATGGCGAACCTTTTTTTCCTCGGGTGCCGAAAGCGCGCACGCGCATGCTATTGCACGCGCACACGTGCCCACACCCATAATTCAATGCCCCCCATGTGCCCCACCCCCTGCGCATGCACACGTGACCCCCCCATGCTGCCCTGTCCCCCGCGCATGCACGCACAACCCCCTCCCCCGCCCCCCCATTTCCTGACCTCC
>QLTV01003390.1:2077395-2094085 GCA_003457575.1 Thermophis baileyi
CTGCCCCCGCGCATGCGCGCACGACACCCCCCCACTCCCCCGCTCCTCCGCTCCCCGACTTCCGGTGGGCCCAGTAGGCCCGTTTTTCGCCCTCCCCAGGCTCCAGAGGTTTCCCTGGAGCCTGGGGAGGGTGAAAATGCCCTCCCCCACCCCCCAGAGGCCGGAAACGGCCCATTTCCCAACTTCCGGTGGGCCCGGTAGGCCCATTTTTTGCCCTCCCCAGGCTCCAGAGGCTTTCTTGGAGCCTGGGGAGGGCGAAAACGCCCTCCTCTGCGCCCCTGGAGGCCCTCCGGAAGCTGAAAACGCCCTCCCAGAGCTTCCGCGCGAGCCGAAAATCAGCTGGCCAGCACGCACATGTGTGCTGGAGCTGAGCTAGGGCAACGGCTTGCGTGCCGGCAGATATGGCTCCGCATGCCACCTGTGGCATGCATGCCATAGGTTCGCCATCACGGGGCTAGACATACCTAGCTCCCTCAACCATTCATCATACAAATTAGCCTCCAGGCCCTTCATCATCTACGTTGCTCTGTGCTCTTTCTAGGGTCTCAGCATCATTTCTTTTGTATCATGGTGAACAGAACTATATGCGGTATTTACTAGTGCAGTATAAAGTGGTATTATAACTTCTCGCAATCTTGATGCTATACCTCTGTTGACGCAGCCCAGGATTGCATTGGCTTTTTTGGCAGCTGCAGCACATTGCTGGCTCATACTTAAGTGGTGTTGATTAGGACACCTATTTACTACTGTTGAGCCAGGTATTGCCTATTCTGTACCTATGCATTTGGTTTTTCCTGCCTAAGTGCAGGACCTTATTTTTCTCACCCCTGAACTGCATTTTGTTGGACAGGGCCCAGTGCTCATATCTGTCAAGATCTGTAGTTTATCTTCTAAAGTGTTAGCAATTCCACCCAGCTTGGTGACATCTGAAAATTGAGAAAGCTCTTTTCCTAGACCCAGCCAGTCAAAATTCTTTACCTATGGGGTTTGTAACATACCCTCAATGCCTGACCAGGTGGTACAGGTTAATGTGATTGTAACAAGACAGTTCCATGGGTAACTGGGTCCCATGCCAAGAAGGGTCTTAAAGGTGATAATCAACACCTTGAATTGGACCTGGGAGCAAACCAAACCCAATGCAGCTCACACAGCAGAGGTGTCACACCCACAGTTCTCAAAACACCCAAAACTGATCACATCTGCATCAGCTACAGCTTCTGGATACTCTTCAAGGATAGCCTCATGTAGAGCATATTTCAGTAGCCCATGTGGGAGATGACCAGGGCAAGAGTACTGTTTGTTGGTTGTCTTGAATTAGCCAGGATGCATACAAAAAAGATGGCAACAATTGGAAAATACATACATAAAGCAGAGGTGGGTTCCTCCCAGTTCGCCCGAACCCGTAGCAACCCGCTGGTGACGTCACAATGATGTCATGGATCCGGTTCGGTCGGTGCCGGTCCGTGGGTGCCGCCATTTATTTATTTTTTTGAATTTTTGTTGAATTTTTTTTTCTTCTGCGCATGCGCAGAAGCTGAGTTTCTGGCACTGCGCATGCGTCGCCATCCTGTTTTTGGCTTTTTTTTTTGGCTTTTTTTTATTTTTTTGTACTGTGGCCACACGGCGCGGGAGGAAGTGAACCAGCAGCGAGGTAAGTTAGAACCCACCCCTGACATAAAGGTATATTGTGGATGCAATTTTCCTATCCTTTGCATACTATATACATAATTTAAGAAGTAGGGCAGAAAAATGAATAGCAATATCCACAGTGTTATCGTATGCAGTGACCAATTTAATCATCTGTGATTATTAGTTGTTAGAACAGGGATATAAATCTTTTAGCCCACAGTTGATCATAAAAGTCCAAACTGACTGACTACTGACAGCTGACTACTAGATGGAAAGACATAGGTGGATAAGCTTGGACAAATATACAATATAAGCAGGGAGAAGCCATCCATATACTGAAGTTTTGAATAACTTATAAAAAAGCAATGTTTATTTTTCCTCAACACACTTTTGTTTCATCCTTTCAAATACCAGCATATTTTATTCTGCAAAGACGCCCATTCATACCCCCCCCTTTTTAAAGAAAATCTTCATTATTTCAAGAGTTGTTAGAACTTTAACCCATCTTTCCTCAAAGAATTCAAGACGGCTTATGCAGGGTCTCCCTCAACAGCAACTCTTCGTTGGTTGAGCATTGCTAGTGAGTTTCCCCAGTTAAGGTTGGACTCAAACTTGGGTTTTCTGATTCTAGTTCAATAATAGTCACTAATTCATCTTGCCTTCAGCAATTGCATCCTAAGGCTCTCTATCAAAGCCAACCTAATATTTTTGAAGGAGATGAGTAATAAAATGAGTATTTTATTACTCATTTTGTTTCAGTATTATTACTAAAAATATTAATTTTTCTTCACAATGTACAATTCCAGGAATATGTTGAATGCATTCCAGAGTATGTACTTTCAACTGACTTCATAAGATGGTCCATCTGATATTGCAAGCATTGGTACAGAATAGTAAATAATCAAAATTTGAAAGTGCATTAAATAGTGCATCCTGCTCAAATTCAGCTAATGGTGGCAAAGCATTCCTTATAACTGGTCATTCAATCTGTACTAAAATAAAAATAAAACAAAAACAGTGCAAAATATTGTTGTAGAATCTTCTACAATATCCAAAGACTCAATCGGGGGAACATGAGTCGCAGGACAAATTATTGTAAAAGAGCCCCTTGAATTAGAATGTTTCAAAAATCAATAATGTTCTTTGTTTGTGAATATATACTATTATCAATAGTATAGGAATGATAATAGGCAGTAAATTTGTTTATAGGAATTTAAAAATATAGTTGCTTTTTGATTGCCAAGCTTAAAGTAAAAAGCAGTCAATTTTTCTAATAAATTTCACCAGCTTTTTCATTTGCGCCCTCTGCTGGACAAAATGTGCTACTAATACCTGACAGAAGTGTAACGTTATAGCATAATTTAATACATACAGTACTAGATAAAAAAGATAAAGACCATGTAATAATTTTATATTTTATTTTTGATAAATTAAATGAGTGGAATACTATGATTTGGCTTACATATGTATTACCAGTTTTAACTCATGTATATATATTCAAGCACTCTTTTGTCTCTAATAAACAAATGCATCATTATATTTGTACTGCATTCTTTATTGCTCAAAGAACATGAAATTTGAGAATCCAATGTTAATTATTGCTGTACTTTTCACTCTTATAAGACATATTTTCCTTTATAGCTAAGTATTGCATTCAAGTTTTATTTCTTCAATTCTCAAATAAGATCATTTTACACAGAAGCTGTTTTATTATGAAGTACTGTATACATTTCAGATAAGCAGTTCCACTAATTCAGTACTGCAAAAAGTAATCCTGCAGGATAACAACGCTTTCATAAAATACTTCAATTAAAGATAGCAAAATGTAAACCCAAGCAGACAATCATATATTCATATTATTTCCTTATTACATGATGTTCATTGTTTTCTGCTTCCTTCATCAACATTTGTACTAATGTACTAAACGATATTGCTGAAGCAATTATGTTTTCTCTCAAATCAGAACTGAAAAATACCTTAACAATCATTGGTTGATTGATGTTTCCAGTGGCAATTTTATTTCTACCATCATTTGAGAAACACTTTATATTTTTACCCACTTATTTTAACACTTCATATTTTTAGAACTTTTCCATTTGCTACAAGTTTGTCCAAATTGCTACCTGTCCTTTTTTTCTTTTTTTCTTGATCTTCACTTCCTCACGATTACTGAATCCCTAGCATGTTTTCTAGCTTCATTACAATTTCTTTGAGCAGCAAGATCATTGTCTCCATGCACTGTTTCAATTTCTTTATATGCACCATAATTGGTGAATATAACACTTGCTTTACTTTTCTGTCTGGGCATCAGCCTGCTGTTCTGCATTTCTGTTATCTTCAGAATTTACGGGGCATATGTTAAGTGAATATTCACAGTGATAGTACCCAGAATCTTGCTTTTTTTTATGCATGGCACAGAGATCAATTCGACTTAGGAGCTCTGTGCCAAAAGGAATATCTTTATATTCCACATACAAGCTTTCACAAATTTTTCGGAAGCCCTAGAGAATAAAAAAGAGACATTATGTGTTAAATAGAAACCTTGATGAATGAATCGGATATAACGCCAGCATTAATGGCTGGCATGAGTACAATTATGCAACATTGCTGTTTAACTTTTATTACACAGCAAAAATTGCTGAACTACAATTCCCAGCAGCCCAGCAGTAGCCATTGGTGATGTTGGGGAATTGGTAGTTCAGCAGAATCTGGAGATCTACTAT
Organism: Thermophis baileyi; assembly: GCA_003457575.1. Lineage (NCBI taxonomy): Eukaryota > Metazoa > Chordata > Lepidosauria > Squamata > Dipsadidae > Thermophis > Thermophis baileyi. The sequence continues at coordinate 2,081,748 of QLTV01003390.1, forward strand.
CTCCTTAGTCCTGTTTATGAGGTCATAACTCTCCATGGCAACCAAAAAGCAAAGTCCTAGTGAAATTCTGAGTCCACAGTTAGATAAAAAATGATACATCATTCTTCTATCCAAACCTGTCCTGCTTCCACCCTCACAATAGTTTGTCTTTCACACACACACAAAACAAGCAAACGCCAACAATATTCCATACTTAAAGGACAAAATCTAAAATTGACCCCTATTACCTCAGCAGTATCATTGGACAGATTATTAAGTTCACGAGTATTTGGATTACTTTATCCTTCAGACAACCCTCACTTTACTTACCTACTTACACACTTACTTTGCCTATTCTGAGATTTCCCGTAACTTTATGAAACAATTAACTTCTAGGAGAGGAACTATGGTATAATCAACATATTTCTACTGGTCAGAAGTTGCATACACCTGAAATCACCTGAGAATATATCTACCTAAAGAAATGTACTACCAGCTACCTTCCTAGTCCTGAGGTGGTATGCAGAGAAACAGAATGTTTGAGCAGCAAACTGAAGGGTGAAGCTATCCTAGCCCGAGATGCCAAGCAAAAAGGAGGTAAAGAAAAGCCAAATGTAATATAAGGCTTTGAGTTTTTGGTTCCCAAATATGCCTTAAGGATAAATCCATTAAGCAACAGTGTCTAAATATATTTCAGTAATTGTATCCATAATTATCTCATATCTTTCTTATGATAATATTAATTACTTATTGGTTAACTATTAACATTTCAATATATTAATACTCTTTCATTTCTTGTCCTTTGACCCTTTGTGTTTGAATACATATGTTATACAATAGACACGAAATACCGGTAGATTATCATTTTTATAATTAATAGTTTTGATGGACTAGGCATTTATTAGATATTCAATTGCTAAACATTTATCCTTTTCCTTAATTCTTCCTTAGTAGAATTCTACAGCTTGGTAGAATTCCTCCTTTTTTGCATAAATAAGAAGTAGGCATACAAATCCGATGTATCCAAGTCTAATTTGTCGGTCTAAAATTACAATAATAAATAATAAATTTCTGCCACGTTAGTGATATTTCCTACCCCTTCCCCTCCAAAATATTCTCCTGGTAGAGGTTTCTTATGTTCCAATTTCAATTAATTACACTTAGAAGCTTTTCAACAATATACATGGATCACTTTCAGCAATATTTTTTTTTTCAAAATCCATATATCTTTGTTTTGGTTAGGTCATCTCCTTTCTACCGTCTATCATATTAAGCAGAACAACTCCATCTTAGTAGTTACATCTTGCAATAGAACTCTATATGCAGAAATAAAGAACATACTGTATTTAAGTAAGTTATCTTACTGGCATACTATCAAAAGAATCTATTTTCGTAGAATGAACAGCTATTAGAGGTTATGTTATTTGGATAGCTAGGTTTGGGCGGAGTCTTTTTTAGTTTTTTATCCCATCTCTCTCAGAAGGAGGGAGGGAGGGAGGAAGGGAGAGAGGGGGGGGAGAGAGAGAGAGAGGGAGGGAGGGAGGGAGGGAGGGAGAATGAGAATGAGAATGGCAATGGACATGTCAAATACTGCTTCCTCTTCCTATATTCCCCACAACAACAATCCAATGGAGTGAGTTGGGCTCACAGTTTCCTGGTTTCTAAGCCAGCACCTTAACCACTACATCAGACTAGTTCTCTGTTTAATAATAAGAGTAAATGAGGAGAATAATTTAATCCTGCTGTGATAACATGTAAAGTGAAGTGTCAAAGTAAAGCCACCTTTTAATAAATAAGCTCTGTTCCAAAGCGTATGAATGCACGATGCACTGTCATTGAGTCATCGCAGTCTAGACGTTATGTTCAGTGATCTTTGTCATTTTAGAACAAATTAACATACTGTAATAACATCTTTTCATGCTTCCACATCACAGAGCTGTAGTGCAGTTTTCAGCCCACCATAAAGGATTGAAGCCTTTATGAATTTGATGATGAAGCCTATAGAATTTCACAACATAGAAATACAGAAATGGTGCTTTAAAGTTGTAAATACTTCAATTATCATATTCTTCACAACATACACGTATGTCAACAATCCTAAGAGGATGTAAGGTTATGGATTACTTTATTGAAGCATAAAATTATTACGATGCAAGAAATTTTCTATAGAGCTCTTTTCAGCTCTAATTGAGGAAATAGTACATTTTTAAAGCTCTGTGAAGTGGTATATAAGTCTAAGTGCTATCTGTTCACAATTTTAGATTGGGACCATGCCAACAAATTTATAAATAAGTAATGTATAGACATAGAAGAGTGGTCATTTAACCCATTTGTCTATTTTTTGTAAAATTCCCAATGCTTTTCAAATAGCAATAGCAATAGCACTTAGACTTATATACCGCTTCATAGTGCTTTACAGCCCTCTCTAAGCGGTTTACAGAGTCAGCATATTGCCCCCAACAATCTGGGTCCTCATTTTACCCACCTCGGAAGGATGGAAGGCTGAGTCAACCTTGAGCTGGTGAGATTTGAACCGCCGAACTGCAGCTAGCAGTCAGCTTGAAGTAGCCTGCAGTGCTGCACTCTAACCACTGCGCCACCTCGGCTCCTAGTCCATATCTTATGCACCTTCCCAATTATTATTGGTCTTTACAAAGGCATATGATAACACTCTTTGCTCTATGTTATGACATATATTCCACAAAGTTTACAATTTGTTCCCATGTGGGATAGAGGAAGATGAAACAATCACTCGTATTCTATCATAACGTAGATTTTATTCAGATTTATGACACAAGTTAATTTTTTCTTTGCTATGAGCAACTCCAGACTGGACAGATGGTATTTATGTAGCTTTTCTTTTAGCAATCAGCAGGCTTAGCTAGGCAACATTCTACAATTCATCCAATTTTAAAGTTCTGTGATATAAAGTTATGTATCTACTTTATTTATTTACATTCATTTATTTATAAAATTTATTGGTCACCCATCTTATTACAGGGTAATTCTTGGTGGCTTACAATTAAAAAGATGATTGATAGATAGATAGATAGATAGATAGATAGATAGATAGATAGATAGATAGATAGATAGATAGATAGATAGATAGATAGATAGATAGATAGATACCGTGTTTCCCCAAAAATAAGACCCTGTCTTATATTTTTTTTGAACCCTGACATAAGCGCTTGGCCTTATTGCCATGCACTCAAAAGCCCAATTGGGCTTATTATCAGGGGATGTCTTATTTTGGGGGAAACAGGGTAGATAGACAGACAGACAGACAGATACACATACACACACACATATATACACATACATACACAATATATCATCATCATCATCATCATCATCATCATCATCATTTTAGCCATTGTCTATCCACTGCAGGATGAAGGCCTCTTCTGCATGTTTCCAACTACTGTCACAACAGGTCCTAAGTTTTCTTTTGCCAATTGGGTCTGCAATACTTGCTGATGTTGTTGATACATATCTTGTCTTGTAGTATCAAGCATGTATCTTTCCATGACTTTTTGTGCCACTCTTAGCTTTTGTATCCATGTTAGTATCCATGTTTCACTGGCATTTGTTATAGCAGGTAGCACACACTGATCAAAAACTTTTCTCTTCAGGCATGGGGGATGTTGTTCTTGAAAATTATGCTTAACTTGTCGAATGCCTGCCAACCACATTTAACACACTGTTCAATTTCGTTTATTGTAATGCCTTCCATTGAGATCCATTGGCAAGTATATATAGTAGTTTACTATATCTAGTTCTTCTCCAGATTTTTTTTTCTTTCTTTGATGAATTTATTAAACATAACCTGGCTCTTTTTCAAATCACTTTTCTCTATTGCAAGATTTGGAAGAGATGAACATTATGGATTAAAATGAACAAATAGTAAAAAAACATCATTGAATCTGCTACATCTACAGCACTGCCAGAAAACACTCTGTACAGTCAAAAATCTCTGATGAAACTATTGATTTAATGAAAAAATGATGGACATTGAAGAATACCAGAAGTTTCACTAAACTGGAGTACATTGAACTTTGCAAGACCATAAGAAAATATATTCAAGAAGAAATGTGACAGTTTAACGTGAAGCTTGTGAAAAAGGCAATTGAAGAAAACAAAGGGATTAATAGAGCAAAATATAAAATATAAATATAATTATTTTATTACATTAAAACATGAAGACGGCTCTGTGTGTAGAACAAGACAGGAAATGTTAGAAATAACTGGAAAATTCTAATCAGAGCTATACAAAAATCAAGATCACTCAAAAGTAACAACACCCATGAAAGAGGAAATGCCAGATATCCTAGTGGGGGAAGTATCAAGTGCCATAAAAATCAATGAAAAATGACAAAGCTTCAGGAAATGACTGTGTTACAGTTGAAATGCTGAAAGCTGGTGGTCACAGTTTACACAAGAGACTAGCAAAACTATACTCAAGATGCCTCAGAGAAGAAAAAATACGTATGTACAGTATATACAAAACACTATAATGCAATTACAGATGGGGAAGGGGCGAGGTGGGATCTGTTTTTAATCGATCAACCATCCGCATTGTAATATTCCCCCTTGGGGCCCCAAGCTAACTGGCAGAGTCAGGTCTTCAGGCTCTTAACAAAAAGTCAGGAGAGTTGGGGCTGACCTCACATTGGGGGGGGAAGGGGAATGGGACAAGATATTCCAGAGGGTAGGTGCAACAGCAGAGAACTTCCTTCCCCAGACCCCACCAGCTGGAATAAACAGGCTGATGGGACACAGCATGCCTCCTCTACCGGAATGGATGGGACAGGCCAACCCCAGTGGGATGAGACAGTCCCTCAGGTAGCCTGGACCCATGCCATGAAGAGCTTTAAAAGTGATTACCAACACCTTGAATTGCACCTGAAAGCAGACCAGCAACCAATGCAGCTCGTGGAGCAGTGGTGTCTCATGGGCCATTCTTGGCGCCCCAAGAACTGCCTGCCCCGCTGCATTCTGCACCTGTTGTAGCTTCCTAATGACCTTCAAGGGTAGCCCATTTACTTTATGTACTTTATTTTTCTTACTTATTTTTAGGTGCACCTAACCAATGATTGGGAAGTAGTACATAAAATATACACATTTTATAGATAAGAGATTTTATAGGTTAAGTTAGACAGAACAGCCCATCAGCTTTTATATTTATGTCTATTTTATGCCATTTTTCATTTTTCTAATTTATTCACTTACCTATAAGTTGATGTAATATTTTGCTTTATTTTTTCTCTCTCCTCTTTTGCACTAATTGGCACATGAAATAAATAAAATAAGTAAATGTAATATAATAGTTCTTATTGACTACAAGAATAAGAAAAGTTTTATTATACTCAAGTTGGTTCATGCTCTTTTAGCCAGTAAGTACTATGTTTACGTTTAATGTTGCCAACTTTTTCTACTTAGCTTTTAGGAGGTAGCAGATAATGACTTCTGAAAAACATAAACATTAAGACCATCACTAGTATTCTTATTTCAATTATTATATAGCTTAGTATTTTGATACAGTATATACAGGGGTGGGATTGAAAAATTATAGCAACTGGTTCTCTGCCTGGTTGCTGGGTGGGCGTGGCCATGAGGGCGTGGCCTACTCGGCTTCCTGCACCACGGCGGGAGTGGGGCATTTTTGCCCTCCCCAGGCTCCAGAGGCTTTCCTCGAGCTTCCGAGAGGGTGAAAACGGCCTCCTCCGAGCTCCAGAGGCCCTCCGGAGGCCGGAAATGGGCCCGTTTCAGGACTTCTGGTACTTCTGGTAGGCCTGTTTTTCGCCCTCTCCAGGCTCTGGAGGCTTTCCTCAAGCCTCCGGAAGGGCAAAAACGGCAACCCCCGGGCTCAAGAGGCCCTCTGGAGGCCGGAAACAGGCCCATTTCCAGACTTCCGGTACTTAAGGTAGGTCCATTTTTCGCCCTCCCAGACCCTCTCCGTGGGCCCTGCACTTACCTGGCATCCAAAACGGGCCACGTGGAGACTCCTGGGAGGGGCGGGGTGGGATGGGCGGGGTCAGCCAGTGCTTGCAACTACCAGTTCCGTGAACCAGATGTAAAATTAACATCCGGTTCTCCCGAACCGGTACGAACCGGCTGAATACCACCCCTGAGTATATACATTTATAGATACTCTGTTTACTTTGACTATTGTTTCTAAGTATACTAGCATCAGGACATAATAAAATTTGAACTGATTTTAATTTGTACCATTACTTAGGAAAATGTGTTATTTATAGAGGAAAAGAACAAAACCGTCTATATGAAATCCATAAGAAGACTCTAGTTGTTTTACTACAATGCAGCATTCTATTTGCGCATTAGCCGGTGGGATGGCTCTAAGAAGCCAGACATAAGGAAACAGTCCTCCTGTTCTTGACTCCTGGCCAAAATTATTGGCAGCCATTAAAATTGTTTAATCTGCATCAATGAGCTATGTACACATGTTTGTTTCACACACAGAGTATAATTTTGTAGCTCATTTTCCTATTCAACAGTTCACACTGAGTTGCTAATGTCCTTTTAGGCATCTTTGCAATTGATTTAGTGAGAAGCCACAATGTAATAAGCTCCTTCAGATTTTTCTATTCCAGTATTAGAAATAATTTAGCCTGTACAACAGCTGCGGTATACTTTCCAGAACATCCATCTCGTACACATCCATTAAAAAGTGCAAAATCCACTGATTATTGATTGGTTATCAGTACAATTCAAGTAGTGTCTAATACTGTGCGCAAAGCATCCATTAATGGACTGTGCCAACGCTTGTAATATTAAAATATCTTATAACATGTAGAGTTTTCGACTGACAAGACAGAGTCCAGCATAATGCAGAATTTTGTGATGCGAAAAAGGCTGCTTCAGCTAATCTTTCAAGTATCTATTGGTCAATTGTCTTGCATTTCCCGTAAGGAAGTTAACTAGGCAGGATATTAGACTATGAGGATCATTTTATATAATTATGCTATTTATGAAAAATGCTTTTATATAACTGTAGGAAATCTGAACGAGTAGTTTGCACCTCATTTTGACTTTTACATATGATTTGATTATGTAATACAAACTATTCTATTAGTATATTTTGCATTAATAAAAGTAATAGAAACTTATAAAGAATAAAGAACACATTGTTTTGTCACATTGCCAATAAGTTGGTTCGTGTTCATGTTTAGTTATTGGAACTCAACCAACTTCCAAGGGTACCTTTATTCATCAGTCTTAAAAATATATAGCCAACTCACACAACTATCCTTTAGCCTTTAATTGTATGGCGTATTATTGTAAATAATGCAAAAATGATTAATTATAAAATAACATAAAACTATTGAAGGTGGCAATTGAGTCCTTGATTGTTCTTTGCTCTAAGTGATATCTGATTCTTAGAATTTTTTTATTTCTGCTGCTATACTACTCTGTATTTTATAAACATGTTTCTAATACTAAATACTAAATCCGTATATATTTTAGTTTAAAATTGCAATACAGAAACAATATTCTATATACCGTATTTTTTGGAGTATAAGACGCACTCCCCACCCCCCATAAAAGAGGGTGAAAATTTGGGTGCGTCTTATACACCGAATGTAGCCCCGCCCACCCGCCGACCCCCCCCTCTTTGCCCCCTGCCCCCCGCCATTTTCCCTCCTTCCGCACATTTTGGGGAAGAAAAAAAAAAAAAAAAATCCCCTTTGGCCTCTGCCTCCCAGCAATTTACCTCCTTGCAGCAAACAGCAAGCAGCCTGTTTCAGTTTCAGCTTCAGCACAGCCTGACTAGCACAAGCAGGTGATTGTCGGTTGGATCGGCCTCCCGACCATCAGCTGTTTCAGGCTGCAGGGAGGCAGAGGGAGATTTTTTTTCCCCTTGTGCTAATCAGGCTTGCTGAAACTGAAACAGGCTGTTTGCTGTTTGCTGCAAGGAGGCAAATTGCTGGGAGGCAGAGGTAAAGGCAGATTTTTTTTTCTTGTTTTCCTCCCCAAAAAAGGTAGGGGAGCATCTTATACTCCGAAAAATACGGTAGTTATTCTAGTTTTTAAAGGCATGAAAAAATTACAACCAGTAGATGGCATCAGAATACCTCTTATAATTATAGCTGTTGAATCTCTTATATCTCTTTTTTTTCCACCAACAGGTTTTTTATTTATTTATTTTATTTTTTTGCAAAGCAGGAATGTTTCTTAATAGCCCATGATTGCATTTCAGGCAATTGGCTTGCAACTGGTTTGCTTATATGGCCAGTTACTGCATCCTGTGGTCATGTGATGTGCAAGGTTTTTTGCCATTTTCCAGCAGAAAATGGCAAAAACATCCCCCTTGGATATGCTGGGTTCCCTTAACAATGTACAGTAGTTTGCTTAACAGTAACATGATTTTCTTAATGACTGCAATAACTCACTTTACGACTTATGAGCTCAACAATCTATGATCGAAATTCCAGGTTCCATTGTGGTCATAAGCTAAGGACAACCTTTGGGCCTTGCTGGTAGCATATTTATGCCACTGCATAAAGGATTTACTCACAGTTCCTTTAAATTACAAACAGCTAATTCCCACGTGTATCTTCTGGAAATGAGACCCAACGTGATATATAATTATTAAGGAGTATTTCTAGATTTAAAGTTATTGCTTTGATAACTATATCTATCTCTCCATATTAACAAAAATGTTAAAAAGTATAGAGTAATTTTTTTTCCTAAATTTATACAAGCTACGAGTTCTTAATTTCAAATTATTTCATATTCTATATTTCCAAAAATATAGATTTGGTCAATAAGTGACCACCAATATGACTAGGAATTTTGACACTTGAAGCCTCAAACATGCAGGTGAGTAAATGTATGTACAAAATAGATGAAATAAGTTTTTTTTCCTAATGTATTTTATATATAAGAAATCTGTAACTCATAAACTGGTTTTAGGATGCATAAGCAGAATAGACAACCCTTTAGTACCTGAAGAGCATACAGTCCTGGGGAAGCGCGGTATTTTATTCAAGTAAATAAGATCAAAGGTGCTTTTTCAAGAAGCAACTGGACTTTCTGAGCTGAAGAAGCTTCTTGGATGAGAAGCGAAATGTCTTCAAAGAAAAACCTGAAAGTCCAGTTGCCTCTTGAAAAAGCACCTTTGGGACAACCAGGACCTGGATGACTGAAAATCTCCATAGACATAAATAAGATCAAGTAAATAAGCCACAGTTTGGCTTAATGAAAATGTCAAGTACATTGATAATTTCTAATGCAGTTTGAAAAATTATTTCAATATCTCAGTTCCCTGCTTATCCTTCTTTAGTAAGCCACTGACTCCCATGGTAAAATGAAGGGATAGGATGCAGTAAAAGAAAAGAAGCAAGGGAACACATAAATGAATGTCTGTCTCAGGCTCTGTCTATTCCTATAGAGGAGGAGACCTTTAAATGGGAAGGGGAGCAGTGATATAAACTTCTGAAATTCATAGCAGTGATATGAATTTCTGAAGTGCCTACTGAGTGGGCATTTCAGAAATTTCACTTGAAGAGATTTGGAAAGTCATATACGAAAATGAAATGTTTTATTCATTTTGAACTGGCAAAATGACTACTAGAAATAGTTTAAATGGGTTTCGGGGCATAGCTTGAGCAGCAGATAAAAATGCTAATTTAAGAATATGGCTGTGGGATGAAGTCTATGAGGACTTTAGCTATATGCATGGATTTCTAGTATTCTGGGAGCAAAACCTAAAGAAATAAATAGGGAAATGGGAATTATTTCATGAAAATGCTTGTTATACCTTACTGTTGCCTTGGACTGATCCTAGGTTTTTTTTTCCTGTATCCACATCTATTATTTATATGCAGGGATAGGTTAAACTAATTTTAGGACCTCTAAAAAAATGATGCCCCAATTCTGCAGGAAATTATTTTATGTATAGCCAAATTCTTGCTGATTCATTCTCTATAATAAAGAAATAGCCATTATCTTTCCATTAAGCTTGCCACTGCAAACATTTCAGCTCACTACATGAGACACGGAATAATCAGTTATTTTTGTAAACCACTGATATTTTCTAGACTTGGCAGTACTAACATGCCGAAAAGACGACACTGATATCTGAAGAAATACCTAATACAACAAACAACCAGAACTTTGAGGTCAAAAAACAGACTTACTTCTTTCATGAAAGCAGTCCATTAACCTCCCAATGGTTTATCATCATTTTTTTCCTCTGGTGTATTACATTGACCTCATAAAAATACACATGCAAAAAACAAAGCCAGATATTGTTCTAGCAGGAAAACTGTAATCTAATCAGAATGATGTTTTATTTTAACTGTAAAGTGATAAAACTCAGATCCTTTATCCGTTTAGCAGTTAAAGATTACACCAACATATCACATTTATATTGCAAAGTCCTAAACGCCCTGAACAGCACCTGATATAAATCATGCAATCAACTAAACGAGATTTGAAGCCCTTCTGTTCAAAGAGTGAAAATTGCTCTGAGTTGCATTTTGATTTTGACATAACCGCAAAAGGAACGGCAGCCTAGTGGTACTGAATTCAAAACCTTTTGCCCCCAAATAATGATATAATGAAAGACTGCAGCTTATGCCTTCAAGGCATGGCTTCCCAGCAGTCTATAGAAAATTAAAATAATGCTTCCCCTATGGGATTCTACTCTTTCAGAAGTCTTCTGGAAATAACTTTGCTTCAGAACACATGTGCATGGAAGTTTTCGGTGCTTCTTCTCTCTGATGGCGGGGTGGTTGGAATGCAGTATTGATCCTGCCTGGCTCAAGGTTGACTCAGCCTTCCATCCTTCCGAGGTCGGTAAAATGAGGACCCAGATTGTTGGGGGCAATATGCTGACTCTGTAAACCACTTGGAGAGAGCTGTAAAGCACTGTGAAGTGGTATATAAGTCTAAGTGCTATTGCTATTCCAACTGAAAGGGGCAGCCAAACAGCAATAATTGGACTTCGTCTGATCATGACTGTTTATTTTATTTTGTTTATTTTGTCAAGCATATATAAGATTACAGTAAAAGTATAAACATGTATACATGAGACGGTTTTGAGTACATGGGAACATTAGGACAGGGACGGTAGGCACGTTGGTGCGCTTATGCACGCCCCTTAGAGACCTCTTAGGAATGGGGTGAGGTCAACAGTAGACAGTCTAAGGTTAAAGTTTTGGGGATTTGGGGAAGAAACCACAGAGTCTGGTAGTGTATTTCAGGCATTGACCACTCTGTTGCTGAAGTCGTATTTTCTGGAATCGAGTTTGGAGCGGTTTACCTTAAGTTTGTATCTATTGTGTGTTCGTGTATTGTTGAGGTTGAAGCTGAAGTAGTCATTGACAGGTAGAACATTGTAGCAGATAATTTTGTGTGCTACGCTTAGGTCAGACCGAAGGCGGCGTAGTTCTAAATTTTCTATGCCCAAAATTTCAGGCATAAGGTATTCTGTTGCGAATGGAGGAGTGTAGTACTCATCTCGTGAAATATCTCTGGACATTCTCAATTGTATTAATGTCCGATATATAGTGCGGGTTCCAGACAGATGAGCTGTATTCAAGAATTGGTCTAGCAAATGTTTTGTATGCTCTAGTTAAAAGTACAATATTACCAGAGAAGAAGCTAAGCAAGATTAGGTTAACAACTCTTAATGCTTTTTTGGCAATGTTGTTATAGTGGGCTCTGTGACAGATTTTTAAACAAATCTGACTGTGCCAGATTTGTTTAAAACAAAATTATGGTATGGGGGGAAAGCACATCAAATCCAGTTTTTGAGAACTGGGATGGAAAGGAACAGCATTCTAATAGCAAAAAAATGGCCTACTTAATTCCATCCTCTTTTAAAAACAAAACAAAAAACCCATAGCTTCATCACCCACTGTGATGTTCCAGGCAATCAACAAGAGTACTTTCATTTCAGCATGTCTCCATTGCCATCCTTCTAGTCAAGGCCATTTTTAGAAGCATGGTTATTTATTTAGAGGCTGAATGCAGTAATGCTGCTCTGCTCACAGAATGGTTTTTAAAATATCTTCTCTAACATAAGAGGAACCGGCATCACAACTTATTCCAGAAAATGGACACCTTCCAGAACAATATTCAAAGCATCACAGGAAAGGGCAGCACAAAGCCCAAATAATCACAACTCCTACCACTCTGTCAGTTGAAATAACCATTAGATTATATATATATATATATATATGTGTGTGTGTGTGTGTGTGTGTGTGTGTGTGTGTGTGTGTGTGTTATATTTTTACATAAATAAAGGGAGACTAGTATAGATCTATTTCAAGCTATTTAGCTCTCATCAGCTAGCCACACCCTTATGGCATTAGAACCCCGCCCCCTCCCAT